>CM046815.1:27779828-28085280 GCA_025617385.1 Murraya koenigii
GGAATAAGTCTCATTCTCAAGTTCTCCAAGAAAATTACAACCTCATATTTCATTCTTAAATTTTTATGAGATTTTTTTTTTTGTAAATAACCACTATAACTAGCTCGAACTCTTGTTACTCAACATTGTGAATCTGAATGACTCTCCCACTAAGTTATAAGTTCATTGGTAATTTTTATGAGATTTACTATTCAACTATTTTTATTCTAATTTATAATATTATTTTAAAAAGTAAATTACAACCTCATATTTTATTTTTAAATTTTTATGAGATTTACTATTCAACTATTTTTATTATAATTTATAATGTTATTTTAAAAAGTAAATATGGTAATGATTTTTATTCCAATTCATTGATATCCATTCATGAAAAGTAAATATAACACAATAGTATTTAGATACTTACGGCGCTTGAGCATTTTCATGATTACTTCTAGTTTTTATATAAGAAAAACAAAAATAACACTTTTAAGTAATATTGTGATTATTTTGATTTTCTTTTCTCGTATTGTGATTATCTTGCATTGTTTTTTAATTGCCACTGATGACCGCTAGCTTACTCAAGTATAAAAAAACATAATAAATAATTTGGAAGGATACATCTATCAAAAAGCTGGAATAGCTCAGTTGGTTAGAGCGTGTGGCTGTTAACCACAAGGTCGGAGGTTCAAGCCCTCCTTCTAGCGGAATGTATATTTTTTCCCTCCGTCAAAGCGGCACTGAAGCTTTGTTTTTGCCAAAGGCCATATAAATTGTAACTTATCCAATCACAGAAAATTGCAATGTATACTTTCGTCCATGAGCTAGGGTAGTTAACAAATCCATGTAACTTAATTGCAATCAAAACATCATATTTACCTCCACCGGCAACTTCATTAATAAAAACCCAGGTAGTGCAGAAACTTCCCAGTCCCAGCAAAGAACTGATTCAACCAGCAAGCATATCTCATAGCTGAAGCTCAGACTGCTTCTTCGGAGTGCCGAAATTACAACGTTAAGATACAGATGGGCCAGTAGTTAAGTCAACAAATTCAAGCACTCTCATTTGTGCAAGAAGACTATCACCATCATTCAGCCATAAAGAACATTTCACAAGCCTTCAAGTACAATCTAGTCTCTCATAAAATGTTATGCAATCTAATGATTAAAAACGTAAACGGTATTAAACTCTCGGAAATTTTATCCACGCTTCTAGCGAAACCAGCTTTTAACAATGACTAAATGGTTAGCTACAACTAGCAACATGCAAGTCACAAGATAAAAGGGAAGACATTTTATTGTTGTTGTAAGCTGAAAAAGATGAGTTAACCTTACAAACTATTTAAGCTGCATGGATTGTATTTCAATGGCAAGGGATGGGGTATAACAGCAATAAATCGTTTGTACTAGCCATCTTTGAAAAGGACCATTATTTTTTTAAATCATTTTAAATCTTCCTTATTTTAGTCCTGTCCAAGCTACTCAGTACCAAAAACTCCATGCTTCTTTCTCTCCCTTTCACTTAGAAATTCAGCTGCCAAAGGGTGAAACAATGACAAGAAATCAGATTGATAAAGCTAGGTTCCATTGAGGGAGAGGACAAAATCTCGCTCAAGCAACTGAGCAAGAATTCCCCTTCTTTGTTGGTGAAGACTCAAGTGAATATATATAAGCAGTCAGTGAACCGACTTTAATAGTTGAGTTTCTTATCCACGTCCTCTTTAATTGATGATGAGGTAACAAAATACAGAGGACTTAAGTGAGAGGATTATGAAATCTTAGGATTTTGTTATCATTTTCACAAATTCTTTATGAAACACTTGGACGACTCCTAATCTCAGTTCGAATGCTGACGTACATGCAATATCGCAATTGCACGAGTTTAAACAAAATTTTAAGAAGTTAGGTGTGGGGAAACGTGGGCTTCGTTTAAATATCCATTCATGCAAATATCCCTCGGTCTCCGCTTCGAGATTTTCAATGCTTTCGTAGCTTTTCCAGAAACAAAACATTGAAGTCAATTTTCCATTTTATCATTTCGGAGTCATAAAATTTATTTTGAAGGATATGCTTCATATTTTGCTTACAGATGTGCAGCTTTTGCCGCGAAGCTGTTTAGTTTGTCCTCGTACAAAATTCATATAATTTTTTACTTCGACACTAAGCAAGCAATTGTAGCATATACCATATACTATTTTAGACTGCAAAGTGGAGTTTGAAATGAAAGTAGCTGTACATTTAAACTCGATACAAAAATCAATGACCTATACAACATCAACCAACCATAAATTTTATCAACATTCACATCAGATAATGAGAGAAATATTCTATGTTCGTAGCTGATAAAACCTAAATACATAATAATTTTTCAACGCTAGGAGTTAATTTTTCCCTTCGAAACCTTGCAACTTCAACAAGAAGACAGCAGGAACAGCATTGAACCGGTCTAAGGATTTGGGTGCAGTCACCAGCATAACAGCAGAATTTAGGCTAATTATTTGCTCATCTACGAACAAGTTTAAGCAAGAGCATCACGTTTATAATCAGAATATTAAATTTTCACTCTGCTTATCAGTATAACATCCTAGACATTCGTTATCTTTTTTTTTTTTTTGAAATTTTATTTAGGGTATGATAACCATCACAACAAATTTTAATGGTTGAACTAAACTAACACCAAGAATTTAAGTGACCATATGTGCAGTGCAATGTACATAAAAAATCAATCATGAAAAATTTCAAATGCGGTACACTTGCAGTTGCAAGCATCCATTTCAAAATTATCACATTATCACAAACTTAATTCAGTGGATACACTCGCAAGATAGTAATGCACTTCCATCCATATCATCTTACTTTGCAGTTGAGAACTTCGTAATGTGCATGATATAGACTTCCTACTTTGCTAGAATAGGGTATAGGTACATTTTGTCAAACACAGTCGCTTTCAAAACCACCAATATTCAGAAACAAAGCAACCAATAAAGAAAAAAAATAATAAAATATAAGATAACATTATTTTAATGATAAAAAATTGGCTATAAAAGAGAGAGTTTAGTAACTTATTTTCCTCACACAAAATAAATAAATTTTATATTTTATTACCACTTTTTATATGTTTGTGTGAGGAGACTAAGTAACTTAACAATTATCTAAAAGAGAAGTTCTCGTAGATTTTACAATAATCTCACATGTTTGATTTAATATTGGTAACTTTTAGAGCAATTATATTTGATTTTTTAATATTAGTGACTTTAAAAATTATTTTGATTGACATTCTCTCACTTATCATGTTGCTATTGATTGATTCTCAATTAAATATTTAAATGTGAGAATGTCAAGCATATTTAAAAATTGATAGGTAAAATAAAGTTATAATTAAAATAAAATTAAAGAAAAATAAAGAACAAATATATAAAAAGAATATTAAAAATTAGATGGTTCATATTTTAACCTAAGTCCACAAGTAAGAAGAGAAGAAAAATATTTTTACTAATGAAATAAAAATTATAAATATTGTAATATTTTGATTCACTTTTCAAAACTCTAATACACCTAACATTTCAAATAACTAATCACACAATAATATTTAAATTTTTAATCTCTCACAATCAAATTGAAGAAGAGAAGAATGAGATAATTAAAACGAGGAGGTGAATGCCTCTATTCATTGCCATTGAGTAAATACTATTCATTAGAGATGAATAAATAATTCAACCGAATCCAACTGAATCAGAAAAACAAAGTTAAGATCTGATTGGATTATTAATCCAATTGAATCAGATGAATATTCGCCAACCGGATCCGAAAATCTGATCGAATTTGACTTTTAAAAAAAAATGACGAAATTTAGAAGTTAACTCCTGTAAGCTGTAATACACATACAATCTCATCTCCACTCCAGCCACAAATCTTATTCATACTCTCACTCTCCATTCTCTAGTCTCTTCTTCTTCGCCTCGACAACTAGCATATCCAATCTCCATTCTCTCGTCTTCACTCTTTAAAAATCAAAATGACAGCCTCAAATAGAAGCAAACCGACGCAGCACAAAGCACACTACTAGTCCACCTCTTCACCAACGCAACACACCATGCCCGTAGTCACCGTCGATTTTCCTACTCGATCCGATCAGTTGATCATCATTTGTAGACGTAACCACCGGATCTGGTGCTCTATGCATCCACCATCATGATTCACCAAGTTCCTCCAAGCTCCACACCAAGTCTCCAACTTGGTAACCCGAATTTGAATTTTTGTTTTGACTTTTGAAATTTTGATGGTAATTGACAATTTTTAACGTAAATTACTAAATTTTATTTATTATCACGTATAATTTTTTATATTATTTTCACACACACATATACGCGCGCGCGCGCGCACATATATATATATATATATATTATGAACTATTTCTAATTAAAATCTGAATTTAACCTGATTTTTCAACCCGATCCCATCCGAACATTTTTTAAATTGGATCAGATCGGGTTACATTCTCTTATTTAGACATTTGATTGACATTCTCCGATAAACTTTTAGAGCTTCGAACTCAACTAGTTTTTGTTCCTCTTACTCTCGATGCTGCTTTAGAATCATTTGAGTCTTCCAAATTATTTTCAACTTAAATTAATATAGTCTCAATCAAATCTTTAAATGAGATAATGTCAAAATCAATGTCGTTCTCTTAGACGAGTGGTCTCACTATGTTTCAAAGATTGAATTTAGTTTAAAAATTAAAATTCAAACTTTGAATTTTGAAATGAAAATAAAAAACCACAAAATAAGCAGTAATAAATAGTAACCACTTATCATCTATAAATAGAAGCACTCACCCTATCACTTTTATCATCTTATTCTTCTCTTCTTTAATTATATTGTGAGAGATTAAAAGTTTAAATACTCTTGTGTGATTAGTAATTTGAGGATTAGGTCTATTGGGTTTTTAGGTAGTGAGTTAAAATATTATAATTTTTATTTTATTAATAAAATATTTTTCTTTTGTTTTTGTTGGTTGATGTAGGTTAAAAATTGAACTACGTAATTTCTGATATTCAATGTATATGCTTATTCTTTATTTTTCTTCAAATTTATTTTAACGATATATTGATGGTAGGTCCCAACAAAATATAGTGGCTTTAAAAGCTACCAATATTGAGAATCAATATTAACAGTATCTAAAGAATAAGTATCTGTTAACTCTATGTGAGTAACCTCGATTATACTGAGGGTGCGAAAATTATCCAGAACGATTAGGCGTAAAGCGTCTATAAGTGGTTTTTTTATATCTATCATAAAATCTCATGGCTCAACCCTAGTAAGATGGAAACTACCAAGCTAGAGTAAAGTAGGGTCAAAGGAAATTTTAGATGTAGTAGTGAAATGTTCAATGATAAAAAGAATAACAATGGTAAAAATACTCTGTTAGGTTGACACTAACACTTATATTGACACTAAAAGACAAAAGTTAGGGAAACAAATAGAATTAGATATCCCAATAGTCTTAGCCATAAACAAGAGATACTAGGAGTTATGCCTATCAACCCGTACAATACTTTATCTAACGTATTAAGTATCCCACCTAGGGAGTCTATTTGTAAGAATGAAACTTAAAAGGAATTAACAAGTGCCCGCGCTAGGTCAATATTGACGACTTTCAAAATCATTATATTTGACATTCTCCTACTATAACACGTTAGCTTTGAAAATCACCAATGAAGAAAAATTTAATAAAAAATTAAATAATATTATTTTAATAACCAAAAATTGACCATAAAAGAGAGCTCCTCGTTGGTTTTGTAATATAATTTCATTTATGTGAGAAGCAACCTCATTATAGAGTTTTGAGAGATTAAATTATAAAGTTCTTGAAAATTTAGTGATTCGAGGATTAGTGTATTAAAATTTTTTATGTGAAATAAAATACTACAATACTTATAACTCTTTTTTATGAATAATTTTTTTTCTTCTGTCTTAGTCCGTAAACATAAATTAAAAGCTGAACCACGTAAATCTTTAATGCCTACTTTAAGTATTTATTCTTTATTTTTTCTAATTTTATTTTAATTGTAGCATGTTCCATCCATCAATTTCCTATCGCATTTAAAAGTGCAATGCAATTCTCATATATATATCTTATGCTGCAGAAAAATGCACATTCCATTAATTAAATTTGAAAATAAAAATACAGAGGATTACAAATGGAATCAGTGTTCCAGTTGTATGCACTAAACTCACTTAAATAACATATAATTGATTATATATTCAACTCATGTTATGTATCTCATGATTGTTGAACATCAAAAAGGTCAACGAAAAACAAGGACACCATACATCTATATGTTATGGACTTTGCATTCGATAAACTCTTAACTTTGCTGCAATGAAATCAATATTCTAGCTTCTTTTTGAAGCAATTGCCTACAAACATATCCAAGTAAGGAGCTGAACTTGAAAACTGAAAGCAGATTTCGTTTAGGAATAAGAGGATATTTCATTTAGGAATACGAGGATAAGAGGATATTTCATGTAGGATTAGACTAATTTTAAAATTAGATTTTTATCTTATTTTAACAATTTTTATTGGATTGAATGAGGAAGACTAAATTCAAATATAGTCCTTAAATAAGTTTAGATTAGATTAAATTAATTTATAATATTTCTTTCATATATAACACTAGTTTTTATTTAGTACTTAGATTTAATTAACTATTAATTTATTTCATTCATGATTTTGCTTGATATTTATTTTTTTATTTTGTTTTTATAGTCTAATTAATTGGTACTTTTTAAGTTAACTATTAAATGATTTATTACAATAACTGATTGTATTAAATTAAATAATCACTAATGTAATATTAAAAATAATCATGAAAATTAATAATATCAATAATTAATTAATTTTATATATAATTTGTTAACTTTTTAACAAAACAAAATATATCTAAAATATTTGATAAAAAAAATTAGTTATATAATTAAATAATTTTATTAATTTATTTTTGTTTATTATAATTATGACTACTATATATTTAATTTTCTTATTAATTATTTTAAAATTAATTTCAACTATTACTATTAAATATTCATAAATATTTTTTATATTTAAATATAATTCAACATTATTCAATTCAATATTGTACTAAATATAAAATAATATTATATAATCCAATCTAATTCTACATATCCAAACACATACCAAAAAGTGATTATCTCATTTTTCCCTCTTAGTTTGAAACATATTCCTCAATATTTTTTTTTTCAAAGCAAGTAGTACAAACAAGAAAAAAGCTTTTTATAATTATTGCATTCAATTTTATTTGACTAAATATTATCTAATATTTTAAAATAATTACATTGATGGAACACATGTTAAATGACGCATTACATGTAATTATTTCTCAAATCTTAAACAAAACTTAGTAAAGAAAAATACTTGGTGAAGAAAAATAGTTAGTGTAGAAAAAGATAAGAGAAATTAAAAAAAAAAAAAGAGAGCGCATAAAAGGAAATGATAAATTTCTCTTATCTTTTTCAACACCAAACACTATTTTTTAATCAAATGAAACATTCAATTCAACGGACAAAAATAATTTTGTAATGTGCATAAAATATAAAATAAAATGTCAATCGTTTGAGCAATTAACCCTAGCACGCCTTTTAGGATTCAAATAATTTTAAATAATTATACACATATAAGATTTTATAAAAATTTTATTCACAGAAATTGATTGATGTTGCAATATTATATTATTATCATTTATTTTACATTTTAAAAATAAAAAACAAAATAAATTACAATGATATAATATATCACATCAGTTTATACAAATTCAATTTATACAATTCTTCGCGCATGTTATCATTATTGAAATACTTGTAGACGGAATGGAAGTGATTCATTTTACACTCCAAAGGGCAACAGAATTTATCACAAAACTGTAAAAATCACAATGAAGCATGGATTGCACGCCCGATCGCACTAACTGCCAAATGGCATTTTACTTATTGGTTTCCATAAATTCAAACTCATGGACCCCACCCAGTGGGAAAAAAAAATGGAATTTGAAAAAATTTGATGAAAAAAATTGCCTGGTGGAGTTCATCCGGTTGGATATCATCTCTGAAAAAAAATTCAACCAATCAATTAGCCAACAAGTCAACAACTACGTAAAGTGGACATCGGCCACCAAACTCCGATACCAAAACCCCATCTCCTAATTCCTCGACTGTTATAACAATTTTACTACAACATCCATAACCACTTACAAGATGAACGCCACAATATTTTGAGGTGAAATTTGGAGATTGTTTTCGGCATTAGTACAACTAATATATTTCTGTTTGATTAAAAGCGCACATTCTTGTTTTAATTGTATCCATCTTAATATTTGCCAAAGACTAATCCTACAGCGCTAAAAGTATCAATAAAAGAGGCGTGTGAGAAAATTGTAACATGCAAAATTAACAGTAAAATCCTCGGATGAAGCCTGTAAAAGATTATAATGATAACATCCCTAAAAATTTGCAACGCTGTCCAGAGAGAAGAAGAGATCCATTCCAAGCTTCAATGATACATGCATGCTTTAGCACTAAATGATATATAAAAGCAAGCAATTTTTAACTTCCTATACTACTCATTGATTGTCCCTTACCAAAGGCTAAGGCTGATAATGTTTTAATTTCAAGTGACAAAACATTATACCCCATGGAAACAAACTTTGCTGTGATTGGATCTCACATCAACTGCTAATCACTTAAAATAAATAATATATCATCAAACACACTACCTTTTTCATTCATCTTATACCAGATCTAAGCCTTCAAATTAAGCTCTTGGTATTAAAAAATCAAATAAAATATTTGAGGAAAAAAAGGGATTTGAAGAAGGAGAGAACACTGAACTTACCAAAACAGTAGCCAAATGCATGTAAAGAGGGGAAGGAACTGAAGAAAATCTTAGGGATGGGAGGTGTGGGAAAAAATTCACTTTCTTTCATGAAGAAAGTTTTTATTTTCCCAACTCACCCATCTCCAAGACTTCCCCCAGTCCAGTCTTCCCTTTCATGCCTTCTCTTGAGTCTTGTGTGCGCGTCTCCTCTTATTCTTCTCCCTTCATTGATAAGTGTGATGCTTAAATAACTACAACCCGCAACAGCCAAAAGGTTGGAGCCGGGGGGGCCTGGGACAGGTTAAGATTGAATGATTGGATTAGATATAAGATTAGAATAATTTTGAGATTAAATATTTATTTTATATTTATTAAATTATGTTAATAAAGATTAAATTTGAATTTAATTTTAAAATTATAAGATTGTTAATTTTAATTTATATATAAATTTAGTTAGGATAAGATTAATAAAAAAATTATTTATTTATGAGAATTTTATTTATTTATGATAATTTTATGTGTATTAAATTTTTTTATTTATATTTAATATTAATTAAGTAATTAATTTTTATTTATAATTTACTTAAATTTTTTATTATTATTTATGATCTAATTAAATTAGTATGTGTATTTTTACTAATTCTTAGATTAAATTTTCATTATTTATATATTTAATAATTTATCAATAAATTAATCATTTAATAATTTATTACATTATAGATTGAATTAAATTTAATAATCACTATTATGATATTAAAAATAATCTGAAAATTAATAACACCACTAATTAATTGATTTTATATAATTTTTTTAAATATTTGATAAAAATTAATTAAATATTTAAATTATTATACTTTTATTATTTATTTATTATATTATGATTATCAATAACTTATTTATAATATATTTAATTTTTTATTAATTATTTTTTAAATTTATTTTAATTATTGTTATAAAGTTTCATGAATAATAAATATTTATACTTAAATATTTTTATTATTATTTAAATATAATTTAATTTAATATTATACTAAATAAATAATAATGTAATTTAATTTTATATAATTTTAATAATTAATTTAGTTAAATTTGATGTCCCAAACGTAACCAACAAGTTTGTAATTGTTAAATAAGCCAGTTGTATCTGAAAACCAGCTTTGGTTTTGTGTGAAACCACTTCGATTAAGTAAGCATTTCAAAAGAATGAATCATTGCATTGGGGTGTGCTGCGACTTTTTTTATGACTTTTTTCATGGGAACATAAAAAAGTCTTTGGCAGATGATAAAAGTAGCAAGGTGGCGTCTGAGCAAGGTATAAAGTTAAGATAGGGATTGCAATGGTCCAGATTAGGTCTCATCAAACGAGGAATTATAATTTTGTTGATAATTACGATTTAATATGAGTCTCAATTATAAATAAATAATAATTAAATAATTTTATAAATTATAAAATTTATTATTTAATAAATAAATGACATATAATATTAAAATTTAAGTTAAAATTTAAATATTAAAATTTATAATATTATTATTATCAAATAGTTGCTCTGCTAACCCACTTAATATATTCAATTTATAGAATATGTTAATGCATAATAATCAATAATTTAGGGATGGATAAATTTAGGTTTGGATCAACCGAATTAAATTTTAGGTTAATTAGGTTGGAAATAAAATATAATTTGAACTTAATCTAAATATGTAATATGATTGAATCGAATTGGATAAAAAAATTGAATTAAGTTCATATTAGATCGGGTTATGTTTATATACTGATAGGATTGGACTTGCATATTTGAGTTAATTATAATGGATTTTGGTAATATAGATTAGGGATAATTTTGAGCTTTTTTATTTATTTTGAGTTTTTTTGTACATTAATTTAATAATTAGAATATTACTTTAATGTAATTTTTAATTTTAATATATTTGTACTATTTTCAACAAAAAATGTTAAAATAAATAATTTTTTAAATTATTACTATAAAATTAAATAAATAAAAATTAAAATAAAATATTACTATCATATAGGTCGAGTTGAGTAAAATAATTTTTTTTTAATTTAGGTAGTATTTTTTTTTAAATCTGAATGAGTCTGAATGTATATGTTTAAAAAATATATTTGTTTTTTTTTATTCTTTCACATATGAATATAAGTGACAAGTTGTTTATTTTTGTAAGCTCAAAATATCTTAATTATAATATTTTTACAATTATGACATTGAACATATTATATATATATATATATATTTGAAGTTTAAATATATATATGTTTATAATATTTTTCTAGTATAATAGTTTTTATATGTTATAAATATTTATAAGATAAGCATTTGATATATAATTTATAAAAAATAATGTTGATAACATTATTTTTTATAATTCAACATAATATTTATACATAAAAAGTTGTTATTTAATAATAAAAAATTTGTTTAAAATTTAAATTGAATGTGTGTTAAGTATTTAATGTAGAAAAATAAAACTATGTTTTTCAATTTTTTAATTAAAACATTTTAAGACCGATCTCATACAACATATAAGAATTAAGTAATCTATAAATTCATACATTGATGTTTTGAGAAGATGAACAATTGAGAGTTGTAGATCCACCTCCAACCGATCTTCCAGGCTATGACTTAAGTTTGATCAACACTGGACGTGTAGGCATCTGTTTCACCATTTCTAAATTGTAACTGGCATCTCTTATATGTTTTCTTTATTTTTCTTAAAAACTATGGGGTTCTTATCTTCTCTCTATTTAAGAGAATAATGCTTCATTTTATAATATTTTATGAAAAACCCTAATATGTTAGGATTATGATTTCTATTTAAAATATAATTCTTCTTTTAACTTATAATTTCTATTTAAAATATAATTCATCTTTTAACTTACTATCCACTTACTTAAAAGTGGAAGGAATGTGAAACTAATTTGGAGATCACCTTATAAAATATTACAAGTCTCCATTTACACTTGAATATAACATACTAGAACCTTAACAAATATTATAATTATGATATTCATCTAATATACCAGTTTTTCTTTCTTTTGGATCCAGTGATGGTATTGTCAATTAAATGAGTTAACTCGGGGATCATTTAGGAATATACAATAATGGCTACAATAATTAAATTTATAATTAAACAAATATAATTATTTAATTCTAATTCTACTCCATTATAAGATTGAAACTGACCTCTATATTTGTATGCTCGAATATAATTCGCCCAAGTCACATTGATTTATTTACTGTACAATCCTTTGTACCACATCGTTAATTTAAATTGATATATCAACTGTTTAATTAATTTAATTACATCTTTTTCCTTGATACTTACTGATTTTCTCTAATGATCATTTTCAACATACTTATTTATGTTGAGACACTTTGGCCAGAGAATTCTATGATCAAGTACTGAAAACCCATCAAGAGATGTGTCGTACAAATTCTATATTGTTAATCTACAATTTCAATATTTGTAATTGCTCTCACCAAGATACCAGATAATGTAGACTACATGTGTATGTCATACCCATTGGTAACTCGAATAAAATAATAACTACAATTATGAAATTATAACTAACTCAAGATCAAGATTACAGTAAATCAATGCCTATGAGATTTAATAAGTCTGACAGTTATTACTAGGTTAATTAAATCTCATATGTGATCCAGTTCAATGTAAACATACTACATCAATAAATTCATACATGATTAAGATAAATCACTCAATGAATTTATTACAGTCTATACCTAAATAAAGTGTCAAGCTTTATTTATCAACTGTGAACTTAATTTATTTAATCATAAGATAACTTGTATCTATGTTTTCTGCGAATCCACATGGTAATCGCATAAATACATATAATATGATTAAATGGATTTTACTCAAAATATTAATGTAATTCAAAATATCTGAATAAATACTTAAAATATTTTATTAATCAGAAAATCAATATGTTTTAAAGAGCATATAATCCCAACAATTAATACCAAATATATTTTAAGATAATATAAAATTATAATATAACATCTAATAGCTACGCATGAAATAAATACATTTAGTGAGGTTATTTGTGAGAAAAGATAATAATTTTCTATTTAGATATTTTATCACTAAAATAAAATTAATGAAATTTTATTTTTTAATTTAGATGAAAATGTATTATAATAAAACTTCAAATACAAAAACAAACAAACTAAAACATCTAAACATCTTAAATTAAAGTAAATTAAGACTTTAGATATATATATAAAAAAAACATTTTAGTGTGTCAACTTAATCATTTTTTTCGAATCAAATTAGATTATACCCTTCATCCATATTTAATTCCAATCTAAAATAAGATAAGATTATTTACCTACCCTTAATCAATATCTCTAGTTTAAACTATTTTGAACTTTCTCTAAATCTCGCACACGGTGAAAAGTGTTTTGATAATTAAGTAAGAGAAAATATTGAAAACATCAAATCGATTTTGGATTTTTGGTTTCGGGGAAAGAAATTGTGGATAGAGAGGAATTATTCGTATAACAGGAAAGTATTTTTTATGTAATGCAACTTTTATGTGTGCTCAATAGTCTGTCACTAATATCAAATGGGTTAAAAATAAAAATAAGATAACGTCTGTTACTCGCTATTTTTTAAAAATTTTACTAATATCTATTTAGGCTTTATATAGTACTAAGATAACGTGGTTTAAAATTACTATTTATTGTGAGAAAAAATAATCAGCATGAAATAAAATCAATAATATATCATAAATATAATTTTTAAATAAAAATAATAAATATATTATAATAAAAATTTATTATACAAATATATAGTAAAATTAATATAACTTATAAACTACATAATTTTTATAGAATATTTTATTTTTGTAACTTTTAAATTATAATTACTTTAAATCGAGCCTTAGATTACAAAATTTATGCTTTTAATTTTAAATAAATAAGATTCCTACTTGATTTATCACATTAATGATAATAGAATTTAATCGCACGAAATACAAATTCCTCCGTACAATGGACGTCGCCGATCACCTTAGCAAAGAAAAATATAGAACCGTGGTAACTGGTAAAATACTAAACAGTAACATTTCAATAAAACGCAGCGTTTAATCCACCGCTGCCATGGAGCCTCGTAATCCTTACGCAACACGTGCGGGACTCGTGCATCGATATAACAGCCGACACTTGAAACTCGCGCGAATTGCCGTTGTCACTTCTTGAATCCTGTTCTTGCTCAACGTTTCTCCACATCGTCAATGTTGATTTGAGAATCGAAGCTCTTTTTCAGCACCATCGGGAATCATACGTTCGCAAATCGCAAATGCGACCATTTTGCATCAGTAAGTGGAAAGAGTCGAATTCCTCTGTACCTTTTCCTGGATTCGATCCTGGACTGGTTTTTCAAATTTCAATTGTCGTGGATTCCTACACGTGCTCCAGTAACAGACCAGAACTCTCTTCATGATTAAATTCTACGACTCTATTATAGATTCTTGAGCGTTAGTTTTTAAAAAGATAAACTAAGTTATTGTAGACTTAATTTGATAGTATTAAGAGTTATTGCTTGATGATTCTTTGACACTTATATATTCTCTATCTCTGCATTTTTTTTTTCTATTATTTGTCTTACACGAAAGAGTTAGAATGGCAACTTCTAAGGACAAGCAGATACCTCGAGTCCATAATTTTGAACTTGTGGAAGGGATGAATCTTCAGGTAATAGTTCTTCTTGGCAAAAATATCAAGCAGTTTGTCGATTTTTTTTTTCAAAATAAAATTTGAATGAGTTATTATTTTTTATTTTTGGTTAGATTAATGTTTCTGGATCTTCAATTGGACGTAATGTAAGAGTTGAATTTCAGCTAAGGAACTGTGCACGGGCTTGGATTCTTCATTGGGGTTTTCTTTATCGCGGAAACACGTAAAATAAAAAATCACAGACTATTTTCTAATTTATGGTGATTTTTCCTTTAATATGGCCTATTAGTGTATCCGTGAAAGATTTTGAGATTTATTATATGCTTGTTTAGGAACTGGTTCATCCCTGCTGAGCACCCTAAGCAAGGTGCATTGCAGACACCATTTGTTAAGGTCTATCCTCATTTCAAATTTCATCTTCTTTCAATGGATTTGGAAATTGTTATATCATAAGTAACTAATAAGTAAGGAAATTTCTGTTTGAACTTGTAGGGTGGAGAGACATACTTTGTCACTGTTGAGTTGCGGGACCCTAAGATTCACGCCATTGAATTTGTTTTGAAGGATGGCAGTCATGACAGATGGTTGTTGTTGTTTTTTTATTTTTCAGCTTAATGCTTTTTTTCAATTTATTATTATTATTATTTTTTTTTCATTGGGTGTTTGAGGCATTTTGAATCTTATGAATACATTGTCCTGGTCTTTTAGGTTAAGATTAAACCATGGGAATTTTCGAGTGGAGATACCTGAGACTGATACAAATACTTGTCTTCCACCCATACCAAAGGATCTAATAGAACGCAGGGCCTATCAGAACTGGGAAAACAGGGGCAGACCGAAAAACTTGCCACAACAGCAGCAGGTGATAATGTGGTTTGCCTATTGCATTTGACTATGTATTTCTGTGAAATAGCTTCAGGATAAAATAATCTTATATGTTGTATGTATATTACTTTCATATTGTGTAAGTTATTCTCCCTACACTTTTTATTAGATCATAAAATGCCAATGGCTGGATTAAACTTTTCACAAACAGTTTTAATAACCATTTTGTTAAAGTTCTTTTTTTTTTCACCTTTTTAAATATTTACTGTTTATATAGTCTTATTTTTCTCAGAATCAGGGAAATCTTTAGTGTATCCTCATTGAAAGATTAGCAGTATATCCTCTATAGATATCTTACTCATTTATGTCTCACAACACTAAATTTTAAAAACTTCCCTCTTTTTGGCAGGGCTTCCCAGCCCTTGACTTCTTACTTACCATTGGCATATCTACATGTACCTGACAACCCCTATTTTATTGCTTGATAGCAATGCATTAGTCTGTGATTGTACAAGTGGGTGAGAATATCACCCTTACTGGTATTTATGTTTCTTTTAGAAGGCTGTTACTTGTGGATGTATGCCTCCTATTCTTATAGTCTATCAAACTCATAGTGAATTAATTTTCTCTATACAGGTAAGGGTGAGAATATCACCTTTACTTGTATTTATGTTTCTTTTAGAAGGCTGTTACTTGTGGTTAAATGCCTCCTATTCTTACAGAGTCTATCAAACTCATAGTGAATTAATTTTCTCTATACAGGTAAGGGTGAGAATATCACCCTTACCTGTGTTTATGTTTCTTTTAGAAGGCTGTTGCTTGTGGATATATGCCTCCTATTCTTACAGAGTCTATCAAACTCATAATGAATTAGTTTTCTTGGATGCATTCTTAGAGAAAATGCTGGTTAATTTGCTCAGACTTCTTCTCCATCCGTAATTATTGCAGAAAGATAATATTAATGCTTTGAGAGTGCTCCAATGTCTCCTTTGAAGAAACTTCTTAATTTGATATTTAGACTTCTTTTCATCCTGTAATTTGTTGCAGCAAGATTATAATGATGCTTTGAAAGAACTCCAACTTCAGCTGTCAAATGGAATTTCCTTGAAAGATTTGCATAGTCATATGACTGCTGGTACAAAAACAGTTTCTGAGAATAAAGAGCAGATCAGATATGGAGTTCCATCCTATCCCTGCAGAAAACATGACGTTGAAAAGTGGTTGCAAAAGAATTATAAGGGACATGTCAAAACCACCACTTTACCATCATCGAGTTTTGTGGCTCTTGTGGAGAATTCCCTGGGAGCAGATAATGTTATCTCAAGGCAAAGTTATCATATGGGCCATGAAATAGTGGTTAGTGTTCTAGTGATAGGGAACTTCTGTTTACATAGAAGAAATAAGAGTCGCAGGATAGCTTTTTTGCTTTTCAAAGTGACCTTCTTCTACCCTTTTTTTCTTGAGAATTGTTTTATTTTATTACTAAGATATCTTGTTAGGCAGGTTTGAACTCTGCCACACTTGTTTTCTCAACAACATTTCAGTTTATTGCTTCTATTTGGCATAGAAATAAAAAAAAATATACATACACACACACACACACACACACACATATATATATATATATATCCATGCACTGATTGGCTGCTGCTGAATCTTCAATATCTGCAGGTCCTCTCAAAAATCGTTAGCACTGACTATCACATTTTGGTTGCTGTGAACATGAGAGGTGCTACAGTTCTTCATTGGGGTGTATCAAAGTGTTCTCCTGGAGAATGGTTGGTGGGTTCCTTTTTCTTTTATTTTGTAGGACATGCACCATGATGAACAGAATTGATTGAAAATAAAAATTGTTTAGTGATTGCTGGTATATGGGTATTAATTTACCTCTTAGTCATCTTTTTTCACCAATTGCAGTCCCCCCCACCTGATATGTTACCGGAAAAATCAAAAATGGTTGCCGGAGCATGTCAGACTTATTTTACAGACATAGCAACTGGAAGAGGATCCTTTCAGGTAATGTTCTAGGTGAACTTTGTATTTCTTTTCTTTGAATAATTATATAAACTGTTTATTGGTATTCATTTATCCCCTCATCTCCCAACGCTGACACGCAACAAAAACAAAAGATGGTAGATATTAATTTGCAGAAGAGGAAATTTGTTGGTATTCAGTTTGTGATTTGGTCCGGTGGTTCTTGGATTAAAAAAAATGGGGAAAACTTCTTTGTGGGCTTGCATCCAATGGATCCAAAGGACAAGGTAATTTCCATTCACTCTTCTTTAATTCTTATTTCATTATGTCTTTGCTAATGAGCTTCCAGAAATTTTTAGTTTTTACATGGTTCTATTTGTTTATTATCTGATATATGAATAAAGAATGTTCCATAAAGTTCAGAAGCCAATTGTTTTCACATGAATCTAATTGTGAAATGCTACACTTAACATAATCGTGACACCCAAATTATGCCCTTGTACGCTAGTATCAACTATAGTTGTGCTGATTGTTTGGACTATGTATATTAATTACCATCAATGCCTATCTCCGTACACGCCCCTTTTTTTCACCTCCAATCCTCTATTTTGGTTGAACAGTACATTTAGTGCTATATAGCCATGAAGTTAGATAGAAGAGTTTGTTCTTTTGCTTTGTTGATCTCAGATGTCATACTTTAGAAAAATCTTCTATGTGATGGATTAAATATGCATTAGTCTTGTTTACAAAGGGTTTGATTGTGTTACATACATCTATCTAGTTAAATCACTAACATTAAAAGCTTATGGCACATTTGATAACCTCTTTGTTTGGAATTTTTTGTTTTTCGAAAAGAAAAAGCACAAGAATATGTTTGGCTTAACAATGAGTAAAACAAACTGAAGAACAAAGAGTGTTTGTTCTCCCACTTTTGTGAAGAAAAGTTGGCGTTCTGCACTTTTCTTCACAAAAGCAGAGAACAATAAAAAATAAAAGAGTAAGAGGTGGTGCTCTGGCCCACCACCTCTATTCATTTAATTATTATTTTATTTATTAATACTTTATTTCTTCAATTTAATTTTACAAGTACACTTTATCTAGTTCACTATAATAAATATAATTAGCAAATATTTTGTACTCTTTTGTTCTGTATATTTTGAGTAGTAAAATATAATTAGCACAAATGAACTACTTAAATGTTTATAATAAATATAATTATAGTACGAATTTTTATTTTGTTATATGCTAATTAATTCTACATTTATTATCTTATTTTTCATTTTATTTTAACTTTTTAAACTTAATAAATTATGAGAAGTTTTTTAAAATTATTATTGCTATATGAAATTTGATTTCATTTTGATTAAAATTATAATGATAAAGATAAAATGTAGAAATAAATTGAATAAAACTATTTTATAAAAAATTATGTAGAAAATTCTATATTTTCAGACAAACAACCAAATGCATTTTTATTATCTTTCATATTTTCAGACATACAACTGAACGCGTTTTTGTTGTTTTCATTTTCATATGCTATTTTGAAAACAAACTACCAAACAAATTTTCATTTTAAAAAACATCACATCAAAAACAATATTCTCCTTCTCTAAAATAAGAGCCAAAAACACTAATTAAAAAAGGTTACCAAACGGACCCTTAATTTTGCAAAAGTCGCTTAAGAATAGTATTTAAGTATATCGTTCTCACACAGCAAAGATTGATTCTCTAGAGTTCTTCAGTTGGACCATTCTGATGGTACAGGGCAACTAACAAATAGATATCCATTTGATGTATTTGATGCCAAAATTGAACATTATTTGATGTAGGACCATCCAAGTCAGAGGCAGCATTACTACATTAACTCTGACCAATTTACTGATGACAATGAAGTAATAATTCTCAATTTGCTGGTCTCAATGACATGATGAATATTATATGAAATCTTTTCTTTAATTTTTCCATGAATGGGAACATAGGTGTACCATTTTCAAATGACAAAAGGCAGCATAAACTGTGATGGAAGTTGCTCATTTTGTCATTTTGATTGTCTGATTGAATTATCACAGCTTAAGTATGCTGAAACTTTATTATTTTTGTTTTACTGAATTTTTTTCATATTTGTTCTATTGCTTTTAGTTCTAACCAATGGCACGGTAATCTAGTATTTGCTTTCTTTTTGTTGAGTTGTTAATGCAAAATATAGCATGCAAAACTGAAGAACTTTGTATCTAAGGTTGATGGGGATGGCAAAGTTAAATGGTTACTGGACGAAATATCTTGTAGAGAAAAAGAGGCTGAGAGGTCATTAATGCACAGGTAACTTATATATGTGAAACTAAGGACTTTGTAATCAAGTTGATTTTGAGTGTGTGAAATAACTGTGTATTATTCCTAGTTTCTTTGTCATTTTCTTTTGCAGAATAAGCAAACAATATTTGTTCTGGCCTTCCTTAAAATGATTTGATCACCAGATATTCTTGCTCATAGGCTTAACTGACACAGGTTCAACATTGCGGCTGAGTTGACTGAACGATGTAAAGGTGAAGGGGAGCTAGGGCTTATTGCTATAATGGTCTGGATGAGGTTCATGGCATGCAGGCATCTCACATGGAACAAGAATTATAATGTGAAACCTCGGTAAAATACGTTCTTTTCTATTGTTTTAATCTACAACTCTTTGGATATATCTGGACTAGTGCACTCTATTTCACATCCTTGTCTGGATATGCATTCTAATTTGTGAACTTGTCAGAATTGATTTGTCCTACTTCTTTCAAGATTCTGCTAAAAGCATTCTTTATCCATTAGATCTTCACCAACAGGGGATTCTACCTCTTTTAAGGCTCTGCATAAATGCATTCTTTCTCCGTTAGATCTGCACTGAAAGGGGCTTCTACCCAGCAACTTGGCCACCGTTTCTACTTTCCTTGATTACACAGTTTTTTTGATAAATAACTTGTACTTGCAGATTTTGGTGACGTTATTTGAAGATTTACTGTACCCAATTCTTCCAATAGATAATGTGTTTTCTTGAAAGGGAAAAACAATGGTATCGAGCCAAGTTGAGATTTTCAGCAAAAATTATTGGGAATATTTGTCAATTCAATGATGTAATCTTCACCTTCCTAGATAAACTATGAGATTGCGAGTCATGTTTGGTCCTTATCATTTCATATTATTTCTCTCGTCAATGCATCAATCTAGCGCTAACCTCCATCTTATTCTTCTTAGTTTTCAATGAAACATTTGAGTTTTTACTATATGATAGGGCTGGCTTAGGTATGATAATTATCTTTGACTACAAATTTGGTACGTATACTTGCAGTATATTGATTCACTTTCATATTTGTGCTTTATCTGCAGTGAAATAAGTGTAGCTCAAGATAGATTTACCAATTTATTGCAAAAGATCTATTCGAGCCAGCCAAATGATCGAGAACTCGTGAGACTGATCATGGCATTTGTTGGTCGAGGAGGTCAAGGCGATGTTGGGCAGAGAATTCGTGATGAAATACTTGTGATTCAGGTATTTTCAAAAAATATCTTGCATGATTAGTTTTGTTTGTCATTAGCCTTGGAAAAGTAATTCTTCTGTGATTTTTCACTATCAGAGAAATAATGACTGCAAGACTGGCATGATGGAGGAGTGGCACCAGAAGTTGCACAATAACACTAGCCCAGATGACGTTATTATTTGTGAGGTAAATGGAATAACAGAATCATGTTATTAGCATATGTAATTTGACATTGGTCCAGTCAAAAGACCGAGGCATCTTAATTTGGATAAGAAATGATTATAATGTTATTCAGATGGGAATTGAATTGTCTATATATATTGTGTTTATAATATGAATTAGGTACACTTAAAAATCTCCTTTAAATATAAAACGTACATATCTGATGATTATAAAACTTTTTTGGCCTAGTGTTGAGAAATTCAACTGTAATCAGCATCTAATATTTTAGTCCTCTTGAGCTATGGTTATTTCTTACCGACATTGTGGTAACTCGTAAAATGATTGGGATAAATTAAGTTGACCATACTGGCTAGAAGAGAGCAGTTCTGATAATTAAATAGAGTCATTATTGATTTTCAATCATTTAATTCTTTTTCTTTTGTACCAGGCCCTCTTAAACTACATAAGATGCAGTTTTAAAATTGATGCTTATTGGAAAACATTAAATTCTCATGGTCTTTCAAAACAAAAGCTTGCAAGTTATGATCGTCCAATTTTGTCAGAGCCTCAGTTCAGGGCTGATGCTAAAGAGAGTCTCATCCGTGACCTGACAATGTACTTGAAGACGCTAAAGGTATGCTCAATGCTCTTAAAATCTGCTTATTGCATTATCTTGTCTTTGTATGTGAGTCACAGATCTAGCAATTTGTATAGCCTTTTTGGAAGCCTCTCTGCAGGTTCTTCCTAGATTTTTGGGAAACTCGTTCCCCTTTTGTAAATCTCTTTCTTTTTCAAGGTTTCCTTTGTTTCCTGCAAAAAGGTAGTATATAGCAATAGGCCAACTAATATGAGGACTCTATTTTCTTGCTGAAGTGCCTCAATTTTATTTTTGCTGCCTCTAAATGAAATACAAGGAACTATTTGAGGGGAACAAAGCGGAAGATGCATTGATATTTAATGTTAATTTGCTCAATCCTGTGGGACCTTTACTAGCTTTGATTTTGGTTTACCCTTCAGAAATCCTTGTACTTGAGTCAGTAACCGAGTCTAATTATTTTGTGACTCTATTTCTCGGTGAGCACTTTATTTAGTGATTTCGGACAGATTTGGCATTTGTTAAGGCAACACAGCTAGTTAACTTCCTCTTTCTTAATTTTATCTCAATTATAGCTAGTCAATTCTTATCTTATGATGTAAATTGGAATGTCTTTGCTTTTTCATTTTCATTTTTTGATTTACTTGACGGCGATGCTACAGGCTGTTCATTCAGGTGCTGACCTTGAATCTGCTATTGAAACTTGTTTGAGTTCTTCCTACAAGGTAATCATTGTGATGCTATTTAAGGCACAATTTTAATGGTCCAGCCTCCATTTTCTTTTCCATAATCACTCAATTTTGAGTTGTTGATAATTTAGGTAACCTTTTACCTATTGATTTTTCAGGGTCATAATCATGTCATGTCTGATGCTTTTGGCAGTTTATCTTCAAAATTACAGGTGATTATTTATTATATCTTGCATTTCAAATCAATTTATGCATTGAAAATTTGTTTGTATTATTACTGATACATTGGGTTATATTTACTTTCTGTACATATATAGGCATGTCCTTGGGAGTTTTATTCAGTATCCTTAGATCTCAGAAATTGTGGATGGAATAACTTTGTTTATTACTATTGTCATGTGATAGGAGTGCCTGACCTTTATCAAAGCACATATTCATGATGAGAGCATCAATCAACTGGTTGAGGTCACATTTTAAAGCAATTTTAGAATTTATGATTTTTTCTAACTAAATAAAAAGGAATTTTGTAATACTGTTTGAAATTACTTCTGCAGAAGTTAGTAGACTCCGCATTGAGCTTTACCCTATTTTGGGCACAGCTCATGGGAGCGCAAAAGACTTACTGTTCCTTGATCTCTCTTTGTCTTCGGCTATCAAAACAACGATGGAGAGGGGGCTCAAAGATCTAAACTTCAATCACCCTCCGGTATATAATTTCATTTAGACAATAACACCTGGATGTATATCTGAATGAGTTCGTTTTCGGTATGGTTTACTTATGCCACAACTTTTGTTTCTTCTTCTTTTTGTGGTTGGACACAGGAAATCATGTTCTTCATTTCCCTGTTGCTTGAAAGTTTATGCCTATCAGTGGTCAACAATGAAGACCTAATTTATTGTACAAAAGTATATCTTTCCTTGAGCCTAGAGGCTTTTTAATCTTTTGTTGTTGATGTTGTCGACTATTGCTTTGATCTTCGTATACTTAGTTACCGGAGGTTAAGTTTTGAAGTTCTTCCAGCTCTTGACCTTAATTCTTAATGAAGTTTCTGCACTGTTGGTGTTATGTTGCTATGAAGGACTGGTACCGGGTCTCAGGATCATACAGAACCAATGATGCTCAGTGGGCATTACAAGCAAAGGCTATTCTTGATCGGTTGCAGCTAGTACTTGCTGAAAGGTCACAGACTTATCAGAAAAAATTCCAGCCAAGTGTTAAATATCTTGGTTGTTTGCTTGGTGTAGAGAAACATGCGGTATGTGTTATGTAATTATTTAACTTTGACCGTATCTAGCATAATGAAACTCAAGTGATAGCAAGGTTTCTGTTTTAATATTTTCTAAGAAGTTGTCATATTGATTTGTTTGTTTATTTAACATTTTGGATTTGCCGTTAGATTGACAATTTTACGGAGGAGTTGGTCAGAGCACAATCAGAGGCTGTTCTATCAATACTCGTTAACCGTTTTGAACCTGTCCTACGCAAAGTTGCAAATTTGGGCTGGTAATTTTTTATTCTATTTATTGCATGTTGTATGACTGGTGGAGTTGCTTTCAGCTGAGTAATTATAGTATCAATTTCAGCATAGCGAATTATTTGCTCAATAGTTTCCAAGCTATGGAGTTAGTCAAATGATTATGCCATTGGATTACTTCCTCAACTACAAGTCTGAAATTTGGTTTGTCAGGGGTATCTACCTGGAAAAATGTAATGAAATCCTGCTTCCAAAAGATTGTATGGTTGGCAAGGGGCCAAGCTTCTAACTTGAGTTTAATAAGGGGACTTGTGGGTTATAAAGAGAAAAAAAAAAAGGAAATAAACCTTTTGAGTTGACCCTTTTTTTTAAAAATTTGTCATTTTTTGGCTATTCAAGGGTTTGAACTTTAAAAATGTTCTAAAAGTTTGTGTCTGGCAGTTGGCAGGTCATCAGCCCCGTAGAAGTGTGTGGTTTCATTACATCTGTCAATGAGTTAATTACTTTACAGAACAAAGTTTACAGAAGACCTACCATCATCATTGCAAGTAGAATAACCGGAGAAGAAGAAATCCCAGTCGGAGTTGTTGCTGTATTGACACCCGATACGCCAGATGTTCTATCTCATGTCTCTATTAGAGCAAGAACTAATAAGGCACATTCCTTTTTAAGTTTCATTTTTTTATTAAAGTGGAAATTTTCATTATTTATGAAACTGAAAGCTTGCCTAAATTTGTTAGCTTAAGCAAACTAACCAATGTATACCCTGCAGGTTTGCTTTGCCACATGCTTCGATCACAATATTCTTAGAAATCTCAAGTTGAAGGAAGGAAAAGCTGTATCCATTCGGCTGAAGTCCACAAATTTGATC
The DNA here is from genome assembly GCA_025617385.1 of Murraya koenigii. Lineage (NCBI taxonomy): Eukaryota > Viridiplantae > Streptophyta > Magnoliopsida > Sapindales > Rutaceae > Murraya > Murraya koenigii. The sequence continues at coordinate 27,804,521 of CM046815.1, forward strand.
ATTAGGTAGGCTACTCAAGTCACTGTCATTTAGTAATCTTGAATGGTACTTACCAGACAAGTTTACTGATTTTGTTCACTTGCAGTGACAGAAGTAGCTCCAACCTGTCTCTTAGTTCCTCTGCTCTTCCATCCATTCCCCAAGGAATCACCTTTAAAAGGAAAATTTTTTGTGGAAAATATGTTGTTTCAGTTGAGGATTTCACTCCTGATATGGTAAGCTCATTATCTATTAATCTTTTTTATTTTTAATAGAATTATCTATTAATCTCATATATTAGTCAAATGGAAAAACCCAATAAGCATTTTGCTTATATACCTACTTTGTTCAGGTGTATTTTCTTATATAGTTATTTGACATTGTTAATTCATTGGGAAGGCATGCTGAAGAACTGTGGGATAGAGTTCGTTTTCTTGCTTCACTTGGGGCTTCAGTTTCTAAGGAGTTTCAAGATTCATCCTTTTTCTTCATACATCTAAACTGGGATGGAGTTTTGAGATAGGGAGTGATAATTGATTCTAACCTTGTATAGGGGTGATTGGGTATACTTTTATATAACACAAATAGTGCTACTCTTTGTTTCCTGAGTGGACAGCTGGTCCAATATACATTCTTCAGTTTCTTATCCCAAAAACGGGAGTGAGGGGGGGTGGTGTGGAAGGCATTGAAAAAACTAGAGTATTATATACTGCCTCTTGGTCCTTGCAGCTCTTTCCTAGTATTTACATTGCATGTAAATTCACGTATGCTTGTTCTAAAGTCCAGAGTAATATATTGCTCAACCAAATATTTTTGCTCCATGTTCAATAACTTCAGTTCATTGTGTCAGCCCAGAAAAGTGGAGCATAAGTAAGTGATTTTAATAATCTTTTATTAGGTTGGTGCAAAATCTTGCAATATTAAATTTTTACGAGGAAGGGTTCCTTCATGGATTAGGATCCCTACATCGATAGCCATACCATTTGGAGTCTTTGAGACTGTTCTATCAGAGAATATCAACAAGGTACTTTCTCTATTCCAAGAGGATTAGTTCCTGTCATAATCCTTAATGTTCTTGCACAACTAAGCTTTGATGTACAGGACATGGCAAACAAGATATCTCATTTTTACAAATTTATAAATGGCGGCGACCTTTCAAAACTCCAAGAAATACAAGAAGCTGTTCTGCAAATGAGTGCTCCATTATCCTTGGTAATTCTAAATGATCACTACATCTAGTCCCTACAACTTACTAGATATACCTTTCTATTATCATTTGATAGCTTCTTCACTGTTAAATGTTTAAAAACTGCTATCTTTAGGTTTATAGAGTTCTTACGGTACTCATACAAGTCTAATAATGAAAAAGCTCAACTTAATTGCACTGATTTATTTAGATTAAAAAAAAAAAGATATTTGGCCGCCAACAGATATCATGCAACCTTTGACAGATATTATATCACACTATTGTGTCTCCTCTAACTTCAGTTGTGTAATATTGGGTAGATTTTGTGCAAACTTGTATGCTCTCACATTATTAAGAACCTCTGTTCCAACTTTTTGGTAGATTTATGAACTGAAGAACAAAATGAGAAGTTCAGGAATGCCCTGGCCTGGTGATGAAGGATGGAATTTTGCTTGGCAATCTATAAAGAAGGTACTGAATTTTAAAAATACTTGTTACTCATAGCATAATTTGGATGATATGTATATTGGCTCAGAGTCATCAGACTTTTTCTTTTTCTTCAACATCTAACATTTTAAGTCAACTTTCCATAGAACAATTAGTTTAGGGAGGTTCAATAATGTAAACTCCATGCCCCACAGCTGATACCATTTTGTAAAGATATCTCATCTTTTCTTTTCTTTGCAGGTCTGGGCTTCAAAGTGGAATGAAAGAGCATTTATTAGTTGTAGGAAAGCTAACTTATATCATGACAATCTTTGCATGGCTGTACTGATTCAAGAAACTATATGTGGGGATTATGCTTTTGTAATTCACACGAAGAATCCCTTATCAGGGGATAACTCGGAGATATATACCGAGGTAAACTTGCTGCTTTTGTTCTAAATGATTTGAGTGGCATGAATTTTATTTCATTCTTGGTGTAAAAACAGATTGTGAAGGGCCTTGGAGAGACTTTGGTGGGTGCCTATCATGGACGGGCTATGAGCTTTGTTACGAAAAAGAAAAATCTGAAATCTCCTATTGTAAGCACAATTTCGCTTCAATCCCTTATCTTTTTATGCATGCTTTGTTTATCTAAATCAACGTGTTGAATCAATGTAAAATTGCATTATTTTTTCCCTGGATATTGTACTTTACTAAATATAAGCAAAAGCTCATTCATATGCCAACTACGCTATATGAATCTCTTCAGGTTACTTGTTATCCAAGCAAACTTATTGGCTTATACAGCAAGCCATCAATAATATTTAGATCAGACTCTAATGGTGAGGACCTTGAAAAGTATGCAGGTGCGGGGCTCTATGACAGGTGGGTAGCAAACCTCAATATTAGTTTTTGGTGAAAAAGTTGGTGATTTTTTTTTCTTTTTTTATTCCTACGAAATTCTACCTTAGGACTAGTTGTATGTTGCAAGTCAAGATTTTGATTACTTCTACAGTTCTACAAACGACTGTCATAATACTTCTTGTATGTTGCAAAGTCACAAACTTATGTTATAACTGATGTGTAACGTAAAACTGGAAAAGTGTAATGAACTTAAGAAATACAATGAAAAGCTTCTGATCGTTGTAACATACAACAATTTAAAGGAGTAGTTTGAACTTTTTATTTTTCTTCATGCATTTTTGTTATTAGGCTGCACAGATGTTTTTTTCTTATGAACTCGCATCACATATTCTTCTCCTTTCAATGATGGTATTTGACATGTCAAAAATTAATTGCAGTGTAATAATGAATGAACCGGAGAAAGTGGTTTTGGACTACTCCAGAGACCCGGTGGTGGTGGATAAATCTTTTCAGACATCAGTCTTTTCAAAAATTGCAGAGGCAGGTAAAATCATTGAAAGCCTTTATGGATACCCCCAGGATATCGAAGGGGTGGTCAAAAATGGTTTGATATACGTGGTTCAAGCGAGGCCCCAAATGTAGAACATTAATCAATAATACGCATATGCATATAATATGTACCTTGTGTAACATTTTCCATAGATTGCATACAATTGGGGGCCTTAGTCACATGTATCTGGATTTGAGAGGAAATAAAATCCTTAGGTTATTTAGGCTTTTTGTTTTTACAGAAATAATTATCTGAAAACGAGTAGACATCCACCCATTTTATTAATGCTATGAATTTCGTATATGAAGATGCCACAACCACAAACATCGAAAGGAAAATTGTAATCATCACAACATCGCTCTGTTCATCACTTACAACAAATCACATGTGAATTTCTAATGAAAATAAGGTATGAAAAATGAATCCTAGAAAAGTAAATTGAGCTCATTTGAAATGAAGAAACGTAGCCATCAGTCATCATCCTCACCAGCTACCTAAATGCCACCATGTTCTTTGCCTATGGTGAAATTTGGTACACAAAATCAAACACCAAAAGGGACTTGTGTCGAGATTTTTTTCCATCTGAAACAAAAGCTTGAAACCTCAGGTCTTAATTGTAATAAAAATAAATAAATAAACAACAATTTGCCTTACCATAATAGAATAACTTTAGATGTTAGCAGGGTAGTATATCTCTTTGAATCAGAAGACTAATGAACAAACATAAAAATGACAAGACGTGCAAATTATTAAAAATAATAATAATAATAATAATATATTGAAAAGAAAAGCTTTAAAAAATTAAAGATATCCCAAAAACAAAAGTGAAGTGAAGTGAAGCATGGGAAGTAGAGGATCGAAATGGGATGGATGATGTAGTTATAGTATAAAGAGCTGGAAAAGAGAGGAAGGAAGTGAAGGAAATCAAAAGGAATGGGTGGCATAGGTAAGAAAGAAAATCTATATTTTTATTAAAAATATTTTCTTTTTCTTCTCTTACCCACGCACCCATTCCCGAAATTTCCCCTTCTTCTTCTTCTCTGTTTTCTCTTTCCTTCTTCTTTGGAGTTTAAGGCCGCCTGCGTATAATTCGGAGATCAGTGATTCCTTTCCTTTTATACTATGATTTGGAGGATTAGGGTTTCACGCCACACCCCTTCTACTCCCACCTAAAGCACCACAATCCACACCACGCGCCTAATAGCTAACTTTTTCTTTTTCTTTGTTTGAAAAAAAAGAAAAAGTCATCGATCCTGATAAATCGTGACGTGTCATGTTTTAGTAGTGTTTGGTGTAAAAAATAAAAAATAATAATAATTTTTTTTTTCCATCCACCGTCTCTCTTTTTCTTTTTTATTTCTCCCACTTTTCTTTCACTTATGTCTGTATCAAATATTTTTCTAAAAAATTTATGAAGATTGGGTCGAGAAGAAGAGATCGCAGTGCTATAAAACGAAAAAATTTCACTTAATTTTCTTTTTCTAAAAAGTAAAGAAATGAATAAATTTTAAATTATTTTTTTATCCTTCACGTTTTATAAGAATTATAATCAATTAAATAATACTACTTTAAAATCATGTTGTATGACAATCAAATACCCATTAGAAATAGACAAAGTTAGGGTTGGCAAAAGTAATATTTAGATTTGGTCCAAACTTTTCACGTATTTTAATACTCTTTCGACGATTTTTTTTTTTGGATTTTTCAAGCCTGAATTTTATATATATATATATAAAATTTAAAATATTTATATTTATGAATATATATTTATTTATTTTATAATTTTTGAATTTATTTTAATAAAATTAAATATAAAATATGAATTTTAAATATATTAAATAAATATAAAAAATATAATTATTTAAAATAAAATAATTTTTATAATATATTTTTATAAAATCAGGGATCCAAGCTAGATTTTAAATTTCTCAAATAATATCTAGACTCAGCCTATATCACTCGGATCCGAGCCAAATTCAGATCGAATAAGTATTTTTACCAGCCTTAAGAAAAGTCAATTAAGCTAAGAAATTGAAATTGAATGAATTGAGTTATATACAGTTTCTTCCCCATGTCACAAAGTGGAAATGATAGTCTGCTCAAAATTATACTTTATAAGAAGGGACGTCTTAAAATTCATCTCAAATCTCCAGGTTCAATAATCATCGTTCATCGACATGAAGAATAAACGTTACTACACTTGCTGCTGATAATGATGACTGAACATATAATGTAACCCCAAATTAATTAAAGGATGGTGTTAGCACTGATGATAATCGATAATATGGAAGACTAAAGTAAATATTTGATTTTTTTTTTCTTGTACAGATATATATGTCATAGCTGCTACAATTCCAGGAACTATCTATGCTCAAGGTTATTTATTACCGTCGATTACATGAATAATTAATTAAAAATAGATTGCCATCTCTGTTTATACAAATTGAATTCCTCATCGAAAACTAGTATCGCATTTGTTAATATATTTAATGTTGCCACCGTGTCCCCTTTGATATGCTCGTGGAAGGATAACTGGGCTCTGGCCTTTATTATGAACAAGTGGAAACCCTTTTATTTTGTCGAAACAAAAGTGGAACCACATACATTTAATAAAACGTATTACCCATGCATTCATTTTAAATTAGTCAACAATATATATATCTCGGGAAAAAAAAATTTAAGACATGCAAATGATTCTTCACTAAGGGAAATTACTGCTGGCGGTAAAATTTGAACAAGAAGTATTCAGGACATGAAACGTATGGAGAAATTGCATATGATTTTTAGGCCCTTGAAAACAGTGAAGGAGAAGATGAAGAGACGAGAACAAAATGAAAATATCTCAAAACACTAGTTTTAGCTACTAAAATTACTTGAGAATTGTAAAAAATAGTTCATACTACATATCAAATCCGCCATATGTTAATATTGGCCATAAAAATAATGACAACTCTATGATAACTCTAAGACATGTCACAGTATAACTTTTATTTATTTTTAATACTAATTACACGTCAAATGAATGATTATACATCAGATATTTATAGCTATTAATCAACAAATGAATACACTAGGACTATAATATAACATTAAATTTTTATGAAATACTTGCCTAAACGAATAATCCTCACAAATACTGGAGGGATGTAATTACTCTATTTGTATTTCACAAGAAAAAAACTCAAATTATATACAAATTATGTACAAAGAAATTTTTTGAGTCTCAACCATAGTTAAGACTCGAAACAAGGCGTACAAACTTCTTGTTGAATGCCTTGTTTACTAATAAGTCATTGGCTAGTATAATCCTCATTTAGGTTGTCTTCAAAGTACTACTTTACAGGCCACAAGAGTCAAATATGAAAAGAGGAACCAAGGACATAGTTACTTACCCCATCTCAAGTAAAATCAAAATTATCTCAACCCAATTGGTTTATTTAAAATATAAGAATTGGGTATACACTGTCAATAAAGGATAGTTCATCAAAGGCCATTTGTCCAACCAAAGCAAGCTTAAGAGTCTTAATAAGAAAGACAAAAATATATTAAAACCCTCATTTGAGGAAGAAAATAATCAATAACAACTCATTATGTATTATAAAAAAAAGACTTTCAAAGACCACTCCACCTTAAAAGATCAAGTCAGTCTCACAAAAAGGATAAATTTTTTCATTCACACGAACACTCAAATTTTCTCATATTATATAGTTTCTCTGAAACTCATATTTCCTATCAACTTCCACTTGTCTTGACTGTCAGAATGTCATCACCGATTAGTGTTGATGTCGCCTCTATTTCCTATCAAATTTTTTTAATATTGATTATATATCAGATTATTGATCATACATAAGATATCTATAATTGCTATTCAGCAGATGAATACATTTGGACTACAATATTATAAAAAAAATTCTATGAAGTACTTACTCAGACAAACAACTTTCACAAACACTAAAGAGACGTAATTATTTTACTTATATTTCACAAGGGAGAAAACTGTAAATTATATACAAATTATATATAAAAATTTTTTTTTGAGTCTCAGCCATAGCTGAGCGCACAAACTTCTTGTATTACCAATGGATCATTCACCAATATAATCCCCATTTAGGTTGTCTCCAAAGCACCACGTTACAGGCTGCAAAGGTCAAATCTGAGAAGAGGAACCTCAGGCATAGTTACCTACCCCATCTCCAGTAAAATCAAAAGTCCCTCAACCCAATTGATTCATTTGAAATGAGTCAATAAAAATTGAGTATACGCTGCCAACGATGATAATCCATCAAAGGACAGCTGTCCAACCAAAGCAAGCTTGAAGAGTCTCAATAACAACTCACCATGAGTCATATAAAAACGCCTTTATGAGTACTCCACCTTACAAGAACAGGCCAGAAAAGAGGTAAATTTTCTCACTCGAACACTCAAAAGTTTCTCATATTAGATAGTTTCTTTGAAACTCATTCCCTATCAACCTCTACCCACCTTGACTGTCGGGGTGATCGGAGTGTCATCACCGACTAGTGCTGATGTCGCCTCTAACAACTTATTTCATTTGATTTCAAGTTTGTCTCAATGCGATCTTCCCCTGAAAATTGTTTCAAAGCTGCTCAATCTCTACCATTTTCATAAACCACCTACAAAGAATAAGCTCTTATAGTGTTTTGAGCTGAATCTAAATCGGACAAAACGATCACATATAATCCGACCACAACATTAGTTAATCACATGTCATCATATGACGAGGGTTGGATACATCAATCAATTGCGGAGCATTCTCAAGTCTTAACACGTAACTTAATTCTTTGTCCAAGATATTTAAAAGACAAAAGACTTGGAAGCTGAAGAATAATTCAAGAGGATCTCAATATTTTTATTTCAGTTTGTATTTCAATTAATGTGTAGTTTATTAAATAATATAATAATAATAATAATTTAATTAGTTATAAATTCATCGTGATAAAAACATATAGTTGGGATGCAACTTGAAATCCAAAAGTTAAGTAGTGTTTCAATTAGATTGACGAACCAATAACGGCTACAAGAGCCTACAAGCTGTCAACATATAATTGACCAAGAAGTAGACTACTACGTATTCATAAACGAAATGTCATGTCATTGCTACAAATTATAAACGACGCCTCATCTAAGATATTTCATCGACGGCCATCTTTTATGCTGGTCGAATATATAAATATAGGTGCCGCAGGAGATGTCGTTTGCCGTTTTCAAAAGTAGACGACTCGTCGGCTAAACAGAATAAATTTTACAATCTTCTGGACTACCATATGCCTCGTGAGCCGTTCGTTATAGTCATGGATATTATGTCGGTTTTATTAAAAATTAATAAACGACCGTGCACATCACGATTGTCTAAGCCAAAGCTTCAGCTTTGTTCGAGCGGACCGGAGGAGGTGTTGATTTCTTGATATGCCAAATTACATGGAGGCGGTGTATACACTCAATTAACACGAACCCAAAAAAGAAAAATTGTTGCATGTGTAAATGTTGTATGATTGGCCTTTTACAATTCAGAAAAATCCTGTTTTGTAATGTGGTAAACATTGAAAATTTTATAATTTATTAATGGTTAGATTATCAAGTGTATAATTATTAATCAACTGGAAGTAAGATTTTTCTCATTGAGGGAAAAACCAATTACTAGTGAAAACATAACAAGAAAAGCATTTCCGAGTATAAACCATAAACAAAAACCTATATATCATTAAAAGGAAAAAAAAAAAGACCTTAAAAATATAAAGAACGGATATGTGTCAATGTCTTTGCCGAAAAGCGTGAACTCAAGCCCTGGGAAGAACAAGAAATGAACAGCGAACGGGAAGAGACTCCTCGTGTTGATACTTGATACAGAGAGGACTGAAAGCTTGAAATATATAACTCAAATCCAAATTGTAACAAACACGATTAATAAAAGAAGCTTGACATGGAAAATTATAAAGGAAAATGATGACGTCCATTATCCCACAAAAGAAATAGAAAGAAGAGAGATAGCTTACCAAAAATTGAACTGAAGCATCAAGCACGGTCCCAAAAGTTGACGGAGAGATGAAAAAGAGAGGAAGGAACTGCAGGAAATCATAGGAATGGGAGGCATAGGGAAGAAATGAAATTTTTATTTTTCTTTCTCAATTAAAAAAGAAAAGAAAATTATATATTTTCTTCTTACCAATGCTCCCACTCCCAAAACTTCCTCACTTCGATCTTCCTCTCCATCTCCTCTGTTTTCAAGATTCATAACGCACAACACAAGCAAACTGTTGCAAATGCCTCCAGTAAAAAGGTAAGCAAAAGCTTCCTGCAAGTGATTAATAAATAAAAACAAGCTGCCAAAAACAGTGGTTTTGAAAGTGGCTTTATTGGAAATGCAAGGAATCATTTGTCTTGTCGGAATGAAAATCCGTTTTAATGTGATGCAGGTCTGTGCTTTCTGGGTCACGGTCTAAAATATTAATTAAATAATTGCAAAGGCATATTGCTTGTGTTTTGCTTTTTAAATACGACAAAAGAAATTTGAGCGAAGAAAAGAATCCTATGCACCATCTATGCAGGAGATTTGCCCAAGCGTCCTCATCAGTGGCTTTCTTTTTAGCTTATGTGAAGTGTGAACACGTAGATTTTATAACGATCTTTGGCCTCCTCCTTTACAAAAATCTATCTTGTGGCAATTACGTGGAAGGTCATAAAACTTTTTTAAGTAAAATTTTATTTATTATTCGAACACATAGTAAAAAGTATTTTAATTTTTTTAAATAAAATTATTTTTTAAGTCTTTAGTTAATATTATATTATTTTTTTGGTTAAAAAAGATGTATTATAATAATTATTATTTTAATAAAAAATTAATTAGAATAACGGAAATTTATTTTAATTTAAAAAATATTTTAAAAAGTGATTAATTTTTTTATTTTTATTTATGTATTAATAAATATTTAAATAATTTAACTATTCAAATGAGAAGAATTTTTAAGCGATGCACTTAACTTAAAATTAAAAAAAATTTAAAAAATGTAGTATAAATCTAATTGTTGAAGAGTTTTACAATTTAAAAATTTAATTAAAAGTCATGATACAATCATAAATTTTATACAAATTAATTTGATACATTAATTTGATATTAACTCATTAGTTCAGTAAAATATAAAATAAAAAAAAAAAAAAAATTAATTTAATTAATTTATATAAAATAAATTTATACAAAATTTTATGAATATATTAATAGTCCTTCATTAAATATGTTATTAGAGGGCACGACCGCGGAAGAGTATCGTAGTTGGAGAATAAGACTATTGGAGAGCCCGGCTTTTGGAGAGCTTCTTGAGAGCACACTGTTAGAACATAATTATTGAAAGTAAATAAATAAATCCAAATTATTGGAACCCAATTATCAAAATTTTAAGTAAATAAGCTCAGTTGCTGGGGCTCAAATCTTGAAAGTCTTATGCAAACTCAGTAAAACTTTATTTAAATTATCCGAGTCATGTTATAAATAGTGCTTTTTTATGAAAGGTATTATCCGAGTCGCATTATAAATATTATTCTAGTAAATAGTAAAAAATAAAAAAAATTATTATAATCCTTATTTAATAATAAAATTATAAAATTATTTCTTTGCCGATCCACTAAATTCTTCATATCTCAATTATTCATTTCTGGTTATCTAAATTTCAACATCAATATATCCAAATTTGTGGTGGTTATATTTATTTTTAACGCCTTTTGTTTTTTATTTCTTTCATTATTTTAAATCTTTTCAGAGACAAAACTATTTTGTTTTGAATACTAAAAGGTAAACTATTTTTTCATACGTTTCAAAATAATACACAATTTTTTTTTTGTTGAATTCCATATTTTTTACATTTATCCACTCCCGTATACACGCCGTTAATGGAACTAATAAAATATTTATCAAATAACTTTTTTACCCTCAAATGTAAAATTACAATTTTACGATATTTGTCAAAATTATTTGTGCTTGCTAAACCTAATTTTCTCCCAAAGTTCCCAAGCCCAAACGACCGCAACTTGGCAAAATCACTCCAAATCGATTTCCCTATAACCATTGCACGCCTAGCCACTCATCCTAATCAATTTTCCAACCAAACCAAACCACTGCACACCAAGCTAGTAGCCGTGATTTGCATGCCTTACCGCTGCGTTAAGCGTCACGCCTAGCCTCCTGTCGCCAACAAACAAGGAGATATATGTGTACCAATCCATCACCTAATGGACCATTTCGTTATTTATATGGTTTCGATTGATGTATATACATGGTGATCACATGTTTATTTATTGTCCATACGCAATGTTGCATTTGTAAGATTGTTTGTCCAAATTATAAGATTAAGGACACAATTTTCAGATTATCCAATCAAAACCATACATCTGGATAATGCTGGTGAGTTTACATCTAAGATATTTGTCGACTACTGCATATCAGTAGGTAATGATGTTGAACATCCAATTTCAAATGTACATGCACAAAATAGATTGCTTGAATCATTAATTAAGTGGTTACAGATAATTACAAGAACTTTACTTATGCATACAAAATTAATTATGCAATTGGTTCATCTTAGATCCACTACTTATCATTAATTTTTTCGATCACAGCTTGTATTTGGTCAACTATCTAACATCTCTCATCTATACACTTTTGGTGAGTTTACATTACCCTCTCAGCGCCAAAGCTATGACCTCAACATTGTTTATGTTGAGTTCAACTCATCTCTAATTATCAGATATCTTGAACTTCTGGTGGGTGATTTTTTTACTGTACGTTTTGTAAATTGTCACTTTGATGAAATATTTATTTCATTATTGGAGAATAAGAAGTCTTATGATATAAGACATGAATTTTCTTGAAAAATTTTCACTTTGTCTTATTTATATCTTCTTATTAGTCAATGTGAAAAATAATGTACAAAAAATAATACATTTACAGCAAATTACAAATCAATTACTAGATGCTTTTATAGATGCATTATATGTAATCAAGTCACATATTTCAGTTGCTAATACACCAGTCCGAGTGGTTGTTCATGTTAAACAATTAAGTGTACAAGCTGCTAATGAGTTATTTGTTACACGTTAAAAACAAAATAGACCACTTGATTTCAAAGACAGTGCTCATCGGAAAAAGTGAATGAAATATCAGGATCCTATTGAAAACGATGCTTCAGCTATAAATGTACGCATATTATCTAAATCAGCAGTATTAGAAGAACCGATGGTTATTTGAGAGACACAAATCCCTAAAGAAACAATAACTCTTGAAGAGGTACGAAAACACAAAAATGAGAAATAATCTACTAATTATATTTATGCAAAGAAAACGTGGGAACGTAATGAAATAAACATCGATAATATACTTTTACTCATAATAGCCACTGAAATTACAATGATTTAAGCCTAAAATTGTTGATAAATGTAGACAAAGACATATTTGGCCTCAATGAAAAGAAACAATTTTGTAGATTTGACTTTTCTAGCTAAATATAGAACTTTTGAATCTGTAGTCCAGACATATGAAGATGTCAAACTCCTTATATGCAAATAAATATTTGTAAGGAAATGTAATGTTTGATAAATTTTATTGTTGTAATTGCTGTGAGTTTGAAAAGTATAATACATGCGTTTAGTAAATTTTATTACGAAAGTAATGTTTTATCATATAATGATCAAAACAAACATAAAAAACATACATAAGTTTAAATTGCCTTTTATTTTTAGAGCAAGTTTAATAAATTATTTGGAAATAATTTTTTTTAAATACATAAAATTACATAAAGTGAAAAAACTCAATTAAATAAAATCTAATGAACTTTCTTTTTACACAAAACATAATAAAAATTTATACTTATATATAATTCAAATGAAATAAAAAGTTATATTTATTACATTCACATTAAATTGATATTAGAGAGAACATATAGTATTTGTGACGATAATTTAATTGGGATGATAATATAATATATAATATTAGAGTTTATGAAAAAGTAAGATATAATTATCTTTTTATTAAAATACTAAGGTTATAATAAGAGCTTTTAAAAATTATGGTAACTAATTTAATAAGCTGCTTATAAAAAGTAATCCCTCAAATATTTTTAAAAGTTACTATCAAAATAAAAAAAAAAATTAAATAAACTGCTTCTATGAAATTTATTAAATACTATTTTAATCTCAATCTCAAATAGAACCTCTATATGCATGCATTTCATTGTTTTGATAATGACCACCAAAAAAAAAAAAAAAACTTATCAATAGTAAGCTTAATAATAAGATACCTAAAAGTATTTTGTCTAGTTCAAAATTTTCTATTACTTATTTATTTCATAACAATTATTTTTTTTAATGTTTTGTTTATTTTTAATTGTTGAAATGTTGTTATTTGTTTATATTATGCATTGATCTAGGTTGTGATTTGGATTTATGGAATTTTAAGTGGTTGCCGACATATTTTTGAAATTGATCTGTTGTAACCTAAGTGAACCCCAATCAAAATTAATAGTCAAATTTTCAAAGAAAATCGATCCAAATTGTGAACCCAATCGGGTTGGATAATTGAATCCAAGCACGAACGAAAACCCAATTAGCCTACCCCTACCTAAGCATGTGATACTGCAAGTTTCAAAAACAAGAAAATTTTAGTCTTTAAAGGCCTGATCAGTACTATTTTGTATTGCATGTTTTCATTTTCGTTTTATAAATATGAATGTAATATATATTCAACATGTTAAATTCAAAAAATAAATTATAAAATAAATAATCCGAATTTCACTTATTATTATTTTTTTAAAACATAAAATTATTGTTCAGGATTACAACTCATATACTATAAGACTATAACTGATATTTATAAATAAGACTATACTTAAAACTCAGTATATCTGAGATCAGTTTAAATTAATTCGTATAAAACACTGCCCAAATTTTAAACTCACTAATATTCACTAATATTCGAAGAATATCTGTTTTTCACTCTTAGACAAAGAAATAGACTGACATTTTCTCAAATCATTGAAAAAAGATTTTACCCGCACAAGATACTTGTGGGGGCTCGTTGGAGGGCAGCGGACATGGTGGCTTAATTTCACTTATTAGTTATAAAAGTGAGAACATCTTTAACACATTCTCAATGAATCTCAAATCAAATTTCAAAATAAATTACAAAACAAAACTTGATATTTTTCTTCAACCGCAATTCAGTATCACAGTTCTCTATCTCTGTCATAATTCTTCAAGCAAAATCGTTTGCTACATCTCAACTATCGGTGGTGGTGGTTGCGTCTTTGTACTGCTTCGGCCATAATGGATCGACTGTTGCTACCATTGCATCTCGACTGGTGGTGGTGATGGTGCTACGTTTGTGCTCTTCTTCAGGGAGAGTTAAAAGCTTTTAATTCATCAGTTTCTATTAAATCTCTTACCAAATAAAAGAAAAATAAAACACCAACAAAAAGAAAATCTCTAAAAGGATTTTCTTCTGCATTCTTTTCAAGGGTTTCAATCTAAATTAATGAAGAAAAAACAAAAGAATATAAAAGTTACGAGTTTTTTTTTATAAGTCGAATTGAAATTCAAGGCAAATCTAATGATTCCACAAATAACACATTTCTTCATACTCAAATAAAAAAATAAGAATAAAATTTTGATGAAGCAACAATAGCCCACAATTTAAAATCGCGCTTCCGTGACTTAATTCTCCCTTGCCTATACTTGTACTTGACTTTGATCAATCTTCTTGATTACCTAGCTACGCTTTCAGAGTGTGCTTATACCATAACTTTGATCAATCCTCTTGATTGCCTAACTTCGCTTTTAGAGTGTTTTCTACAAATATTTCTATTTCATTTCTCTTTAGGATAGATTTAGGAAGTATGAGTCCAAATTGTTAAGAGGACTTTGCTGTGACTAACGGAGGAGGAGATATTAGCATACTGATTTTTCTACAGCAAGTAGCAAATGTTGCAGAGATAAATACTACGAGAGAGAAAATTATAATGCCTATATGGTATGAGCACACATATAATACATAATGTCTATAATATAATTTTTTATAATTATTTCATATAAATCATATGAACTGTAATATATATTTTTATTATAGTGTAAAAATAATAATAATATATATTTTTTTATTAATGTTAATACTAATTATTTATGATATATTTATATACGTTTTAATTTAACAACTACTTTCTATTGATTTAAATATTTTAATAAAAATTATTTTTAAAAATAATACTACCGAACATATATTTATTATTATTATTATCATTCTTAATTATATCCACAGAATATATATTATTATTTTTAATTTTAAAATACAAAAAATAAAAAATAATATCAAACGCATATTTAAATGTAAAAATAATACTATACACTCATACAAATTCAAAATACAACTACTACAAAATATTATTTTCATTATTAATTTTTTTAAAAAATTAATTAAAAAACAATATCGAACAGCCCCAAGATTTATACGAAAAGATTTCAACAATTGTTATTTATTTATTTATTTTTATCTCTCATTCTCTAATCAATAATCTATGCTCAAGCACTTGTATCTTTTATTGTTAGATAATAAAAAAAAAAATTAAAGAACAGGAAAAAGGATCTAGCAAAGCAAACTTTTGATTAAAAGTTTTTCAGCTAAAATTAGTCTCTGAATTTGAATCCAATCCAGATCAATATGATAACAAGCAATTTTAATGTTTGTTAAAAGGATGCGAATTACTTTCTTTTCTTTGATTGAGTGCATGGCCCTTTATGGTCCACTTTCTAGTTTCTATCCCTCTTTCGAGATCAATAAATCTTAATCTAGTAGCAAAATCTATTGGCCTTTAATCAATTTAACATGTAATTCAACGGACAGTTGATATTCTTCAAAGAAAAAATAGAAAAAAAATGCACACACACACCCCAAAATTGAAAAGAATCAGAGAAATATCATACCAAAATATGAATTCAGCATGGGAAGAATAAATATAATAGATGGCTCCTCAAACCTCTAGAGAGGGAGGAGGGAGAGATAGAAAAGAGAGGAAGGAAATGCAGGAAATCGAAGGAATGGGAGGGTTGGGCAAGAAAAATTTTCATTTTCTTTTTTTATTAAAGATTAAAAATACATCTCTTCTTGCCAAGCCTCCCATTCCAGAAACTTCCTCACTCAATCTTCTTCTCTTTCTTTCTCCATTCTTCATTCATACGCTCGCTGCTCTCCATCACACCCACAACTGATTGAAATGACTTAAATAAGCCGACTGCACACTCCCCGCTAGGGTTCTTCAATTTAAGGCTATTTTACATAAAAATCCCTGCTGTAGTAAACTGAATCAATCCTTCCTGTTTCGACACCTAGTAGGGCAATTTCGTCATCTCATGAGATAATTTTATCCTCCAAAAACTCGAAACGTGTCCGTATTAAGTAAATTCTTGTGTGCAATCAAAAGTACCCAGGCGGTAGACGGCATCAATTTTCACCGCAGGATTATTTATTTATTTATTTTTGATTTTTACAACGTTGGAGGTGGTTTTTTTTTTTTTTAAATATGAGATAATTACTTAAAATTACAACTCATATATTATAAAATTATAATTGATATTTATAAATTAGATTATGTATGAAATTAATTTATATTAATTCGAAAGATATTTTTTCTTTTAGGTGTATTCAAACAGTTATTAATTTACATTAACTGATATCACTAATATTCGAAAAATATCTACTCCTCACATAAGTATATTCAAACGATTACTAATTTATATTAACTGATATTTTAAACCCTTACTAATATTTAAAAATATCTACTTCTTATATTTAGATAAAAAAAAGAGATATCTACTCTTCACACTTGAAAAAAATAAACTAATTTTCACTCAATAGCTAAATTTTATTTTTTCATAATATAATTATAGGGTTCCAACACCACCATGCCAAAGCCAAAAGCCTGGTGGCTGCAACGTTGGAGGAGGTTGATGAGCGAATTAATGAGTAAAGTGTGTACATTTTTCCTGCCAAATATCCAATGTAGCTGGCTACTTGGCTGGTGAGATCATTCGTCAGTTTACCAGTTCATGTCCATTGAGACACCCACCAACATTCGCCGTTATGTAAATTAAAAAAAAAAAATTAAATTGCTTTTCTAGTATCCCTTGTTTTATTAATTTCATTCATCGCATAAAAAAGCTTTTGAAGTAATCATGTTTTCTTCTTCCTTTCCCATTAAAGGAGAAAGAAATATCATATGGCTTATTTTTCACAAACAAGAGAATTTATATTGTCATCACAGCTTGGAATTTATTGTGGAATCCGCTCAAGAATAAGTGAAGACCATGCTTTCATAATCAAGCCCATGTTCATGTGACACCTGGGCAATGAAACAAAAATACTAAAGCAGCTTTGTTCAAAGGCAAAAGCTAAAGCTAAATCTTCAGAGCAAAGTAATTCAATATGTCAGTATAAATATCACAAGCATAACAGGAGATAAAAATTCTCTCCAGTTCCCTACAGCTAGGAGCAGCTTTAACCAAAAGTGTTCTTGAATCAAACGTTTCCTTGTATTCTACTGAGACCACTGGATTTCCTCTATTTTTCAGATGAATTCTGCCATTAGATCTTTTTTGACAATTTAATCTCATAATGGTAACAGAGCAAGTTTAAATAGTAATGTTTACATTAAAGGAATTCAACAAAGCAATTTTGCTTTGACAAAGAGATTAGATATTTCTATGATTCCTTTACGAGAGATTTATACACGAGGTCGACAGGAAAACCACAAAGAGAAAAAATGACCAGCATAACAGTAAAGATTTCTCTACATCATATCAAGTGATGAAGGCTAGAGCAATTTTCAAAGACAGTTTTGCCTCTGCATCAAAAAGCACTTCTGTAAAAAGCAGTTTCCTTGATCATCTCAATTTAAGCATTCAAACACTAGGATATAACTCTCAGAACTCTTGAGGACGCAATCTAATACCAAACAATCTATTGATAGGTGTTTGCAATGGGCTTTTGTCTCAGGTAGTTCAGTCTCCGGGGTTGCACTTAGTTTCATAAGTATAAATGATTTGTTGCACACAACAATTTGGATTTAGTTCCTATGAAGAAATACTTACACTCAATCAAGTTCCAAATCTACATCCATCAGCAACCGAGTGACCAGGCAAGAAAAATTGAACCAGTGAAGGACAATAATTAAAGCAAAAGCAAAATATTCATGAAGTCACAAGATCATAAAATGCAGAAGAAAAATATATTCTCTTTTAGTGGCCTGATGCCTATAAAACTTCATCAGTCGAAGAGAGAAAAAGCAGGTACAATAAAAAAGCTTCCCTCATAAAAGAATCCTACACAACTTATTCACATTCCTAGAAATTGTCTCTCGTCTTACCCATATCAAAGAATACTTGAATCAAAGCATACCCTGGTCTCAAATCAAAGTTTCACAGTAAGTTTACTCAACCTTATTTATCTTATGCGTAGCTTAATTACCCTAATTCCCGTGCGACCATCGTGCAGTGAGATGTTTGCGGTGAAGGATATATCAAATTGATTGCAGCGCAGGAAGCCCCAAAAATCTTGAACCAAGCATTTACAATCTCAGAAAAAACTATTCCATCAAAACTAATGAGGGAACCATTTTATTACAGAAAGAGCACGAACCCATTCAATTACTTGATCGACAAGATATATTTGAACATAGACAAAAGTATGAATGTTAGTAGGATTAGTCCAGGTTGGTGTCAAAGCACTCACACGTTGTGATGTTGGTAAAAAATCCATTTTGCTTTGCTAAGGGGCCAGAGAATTCTTGATTTCAATGCTTCCTGCTGAGTGTACTTCATCAAGTCTGGATGATGTTCCTGTTCACTTCAATTATTATCCAAATCTCAAGGTTTCTCTTCAAGATAAAAAATTAAAAATATTGTGGATGTTGTAACACTCTTCTGTTACATTTTACAGTTCAAGAAGCTTATTTTCGATTTGCGTTGACTATTGATGTATAAAGCATGCTAGCCCAAGTAACACTGCAGCAAAAAATACAGCCCCATGGATAGAACCCTTTTCTATCAAACAATCATCAGATCCCCCAGTTCCGTGGTTTCTAGAATCATTTGATGGTCGTCCAACTCCCTGAGGAATGTTCCTCCAGAGAAACAAGAACATGAATCGCATCAGAGGATGAGCTGCCTGATCGGGCAGCTCAGACTCGCTTTCCACCAAGACAGAGTGGGGAGTCTACTCGATTTCATTATGGTTTAAAACATCATCATTCCATGAAGGATATCAGATTTCTCAGTCCAATTTCCTCATTCCACCTCAAGCTCATAAAAGCCTAAATGAATAATGCCCTTTTACTTTAATCCTAAAAATTTTCTTCACAATGTTACATCTTCCTGTAAAATTTCTATTCCCTTTCCAGGTAATATCCCTCCAGAATCTAGCATTAACATATAAAAACAAATTCAAAGAGTGGAAAATGAACCCACTTTTAAAAGAACAGAGGAAATTCAAGCAAGTCCTCAACATCAATCAAGAACTGGACCAGACAGCAGTTCTCCAAGAAGACAATAGCACAAGTTTTAGTATTGAGCAATTGTTTGTTTCTGTTTATAGTTTTCCAGTACATGGTAAAATGTAACAATTTTCCTAATGACTTTTAGTCCACCTTTCCTATCTCCAAATATTCCAAGATCACATAATTTTGAAGTCATGTTTTAAAATTTGTTCCATAACTTCACATCAACTTCATCACATCGTTTACTTCACACTTCAACAATCAGGGTGGAGAAATAGCAAATAATCTCTGTGATCTAATTATTCAAGAATTCAAATAAATTAATTAGTCAAAAAAATTTACTTGCAATACATAGAAGATCAATTTGACTTTTATTTTAACCATTTTTGAACTTGGTAACACAAGAGAACACTTCTCTTCTTCGTTACTCTCATAGGTTAAATTAATTTCATTAAAAAAAAAAAATTATATCACATAACAAGTCAGCAAATCAAACATGATGTCATAAACGAACCACCGGCAGAACCCTGAAGAATGTTAGTTGTTAACAAAATAAAAAGCATATTAGCCATTGCATAAGAAAATAAATAAATAAATAATAAACAGAACAACAAATATACGTAGTGTGGATGAAAACACAGTTACCGAGAACGAATGAAAAAGGAGTAGGAAATGAAAAGTGAAGGGAAAGAGCTTAGAAGCTGAAAATGATAGGAATAGGGGGACTAGGGAAAATTAATTTAGTTATGACAGAAAAGTCAAACAAAACTTTCCCTAGCACCCAATTCCAAAAATTTTACAGCATCCTCTCTCTTTCCCTTTATCTCTTAATTGATTTGAAAACGAAGATGTACCCAGATGGCCGGATAGAGTTTGATTGGAAAGAATTGAAACCATAAGAAATCATCGGCATGGGAGGAGTTGGCAAAATATTTCATTCAATCATCATCATCTTTTATATATTTATTTATTTATTGCAAAACTGAAAAAAAGATTTTTTCGCCAAACCTCCCATGACCGAAAATGTCTTACGGGCCTCAACCCTTTCCTCAACTCTTCTTCTTCGTCTCTCTTTTTATTTGGGGCTATAGGGTTTTTCGGTTGATGATGTGAATTTAAAGACGCGTGGACAGGTGACGAAGCATCGCGGTAAGTGATGAAAAATTGCCTCTCGCTAGTGGGGTATGACTCATCACATGACAATGCCTGCCGTAACTGTAAAATCTAATTAATAATATTAAATGCAGCACGAATCGACGGACCTCACAGTATTTGCTCCGAAATAGAATATTTGGGCTTTGTTGGGTCTCGGTCTTAAGGCCCACATACCACGCGAGCACACGTTTGTTAGGCGAGTGGCGTAGCAACTGATCATGTTCCAAACAACTTTAGGGTAACATGCAGGTGTCTGATCTTTTGAAGGGAACTCTAAATTCCTAATCGGCAATGGAATTACTCATATTGGAAGTGCAGTTTTATGAATGCTCAAGTCATCTATTACTCTTAAACTCAATAATATCCTGATTGTGCCACATAAAGTTAAGAATCTTATTAGCATTTCTCAACCTATAAAAGATAATAATGCGGTCGTTGAGTTTACTGATATATATGTGTTTTGTCAAGGACAAATTGAAGAATTTGACCATACTGCAGGGCTTAGTTGAACAAGGTCTCTACAGGTTGTTATTGAACTCTCAGCACTCCTATCGTATTACTCCAGCTTGTGTCACTTCCGAAGAACTTATTGTTCCTCTTTCAATGTTTTCTGTTATTTCTGCGTTCATACAATAACTACAGCTTGCTTGCATGCTGCAGCAGATCCTTGTAAAAACTCTATATGTTTGTCAAGTTTTTCTGTATTGCGTCAGAATTTATGACATCCTAACTCTCATGTATTACACATGTAATTAACTTCTATTCATATTTCAAACATATGAATGGAAGTAGAACTATTGATTCTTGTGATGCTTGTAAGATTGGCAAAGTGCATTTTATCCCATAAATGAAAGCAAAACTACAAATCCATTCGAATTAATGCACACAAATTTATGGGTCCTGCTCCACAAGTATCTATTAATGGTTATAGGTACTATGTAAATATTGTAGATGACTTTACCAAATTCACTTAGGTATTTCCTCTTATAACGAAGGTAGAAACTTTTACAGTGTTTAAGGTTTTCAAAACTAAAGTTTAAAAACAATTAGATGGATCATTAAATGTCTTCAATTTGATTGGAGAGAAGAATATAAATTATTTATTAACTTCCTAAATAAAGAAGGGGTTTAATTTAGATACTCTTGTCCATATACTCACAACAAAATGACTTAATTGAAAGAAAACATAAGTACATTAGAGAATTAGGTTTAACCTTACTCGCCAAGCCAAATTATCTTTATAATTATGGTAAGAATCTTTTCATACAGTAGCATATCTTATAAATACATCACTAGTTCCTTTAGTCCAAATAAAAGCACTATATGAATCTATCTTTCATCATAAACTAAATTATAAATTCTTAATATTTTTTTTGTGTGTGCTTGCCTTCCTTTCTTAAGAGATTACTATAATTATAAGTTAGATTTTCATTTTTCTAAATGTGTATTCCTTGGTTATAGTCTATTTCATAAAGGGTACATATAACGAAACATTTACATTTCTAATCATGTTCTCTTTGATGAATCTACTTTCGCATACTCTTCTGAATCATCATTTCAAGTATCCAAAACACATAACATATTAATTATGCTTATAATCTTCTTCAACTTTATCATACTATTATCCCTTGTGTTCATAAAGTTAATAATTGTCTAGATTCTTTCTCAACTAGTGCTATATATAATATTTCTTATTCATTCCTCTTGTTCAACACTCTACACACACTTCTAAGTCTGCTCCTTCTTTAATATCATATGATTCTTCACCTATATCACCTCAAATTACATGACCATATGATTTTACTTCCATCCCTTTACACGTCTCACATCCACTACCTATCCCTACATAGCAAATGATTAATTACTAGATCAAAAACAAAAATTTTAAATCCTAAAGCATTTTTAACTGCTCATAACAGTCTAGAACAGACAATAGTTAAAGAAGCATTGTCAAACCCCATATGGAGGAAGCCACATAAGTGGAACTTGATGCCTTATTAAAAAATAATACTTGGAGTTTGATTTCAATGTCTTATGTTTACAAGTTAGTTGGGATGCAAGTGGGTGTTCAAAATTAATTAAAGTACATATGGTACTACTTCTAAATACAAAACTAAGCTAGTTACGGATTTCACCAAAGAGTAGGTATAAATTACTTTGAAACATTCAGTCTTATTGTCCACTCTTCAACTGCTATAGTAATTCTTAACTTAGCTATAATGAGGGATTAGAAAGTTAGATAGATATATGTGAACAATGCAATTTTTAATGGCGACTCATCAAAGGAAGTTTACATAGCATAACATAAGGGTTTAAGCACAAGGCAGGTATTTATGCAAGCCTAATAAAACCCTTTATGGACTCAAAAATGTTCTTAGAACCTAGTATTATAAGCTCAGAGGATGCCTTACTAACTAGAAATTTACAAACTCAAGAGCTGATATTTTTCTTTTCATCAAGCATAATTCAAAAGGCATCATTACTGTTCTAAGTTATATAGATAACATTCTTATTATTGGTTCTAATTTTACTATATTAGAATACTTTATTAGCTAGCTTAACATTATTTTTGCAATGAAGGATTTGGGATTGTTAGCTTGCTTTCTTTGTTTTGAATTATGCTACACTAATTATGAAATGCATTTGGCTCAAACTAAATAGGTCAAGGATATATTAGAAAAGGCCTCAATACAAGATTGTAAGGGTTCAAATACTCCTTTTAATATTAGTTTTAAACTTGAAAGAACTGTCCAAAGTCTACCGGGACTAGAATATGTAGATGCCACAAAGTATAAGAGTATTATTAGGGGTCTTTCAATACCTCACTCTTACAAGACCAAATATTACTTATTCAATTCATAAATTAAGCCAATATATGTAATGTCAGATAATGTAAAAAGATACTTAAATATATATAATCTACACTTACATGTAGGGTACTTATTCAAAAAGAAGGAAGGATTGAACTAATTAGCTAGACAATTACTTAAATGCTGATTGGGCTTCTGATTTGGAGATGACAAAAAATCTATAGGAGCCTATTACATCTACCTTAGTAATAACTTGGCGTCTTGTTATGTTTTTTAAAGAAGCAAGCTATTCTAGCCAAGATAAGTATTAAGAGTGAGTAAGTGAGTGAGTGAGTGATTGAGAGAAAGAGAGAGAGAGAGAGAAAAAAAGAGGGAGGAAGGGAGGGAGAGCCCCCAAAATATAGGTGATTATATAATAGAGATTAGCGGTAAGGAGAGTACATAAAAAATGAAGGTTAGATGTCATTCTTAGGTTTCTTAGATTAAAGAGAAAGAATATTTGTAGGACTATATATCATATTTAGGAAAAAATGATAAGAATATTTCTTGTGTAATAGTTTTATTCTATCTCATGAATATCTTAATGTATCTAATCTTGACCCTTGCTTTTAAGTCCATCTATTGTAATAAATTCTTCCAAATAGCATCTTCATATTGCTCCAAGCATTGTGCCAATATTCTCATTGTATTGCCCACATATCCTTCATTTATCAATCCAAAAATATCATTTTAGATTTAACCCCAAACAAAAAATAAATAAATTTTATTTTGTTCACCTTTGTTAATGACAAAACAGATTTTACTTAAGCTAGTTAAATTAATTATTTCTACTTACTCTGCACACTAATAAAAATACTCAACTCACCTAAAATAAATAAATAAAGCAGTAAAAAATTTTGTGGATTAGTTTATACTGTAATGATTTATTTAAAATAATTCATTTAAGATCTTGTAGATGAGTGAGAATTGTAATTCTCTTTTAAAAGAATTTTCTAACTTTAACTGAATGGATGTTTGTGGTCTATTGTCATTTTTAATGGCTGTGATTCATAATACATTTACGCAATCCTTTTAACACACATATTTTATGGCCAAATTTCCATTAGTTTTGCTGAATTTAATAGATGATGATTGTTGACATAACATTAATGTTCATGTAAAACAACTTTAATTTTTTTTTTAAGAATGAATGTGCTAGATTAGTATTTAAATTAATTATATTATACTTGTTAATAATAAATTACATTATGAGTTTTTTTTATAAATAATTATATTAAAATAAAAGTGTTTAAAATAACTTTCAAAGTGTAAATAACCTCACCTTAAATTAAAAAGTCTAGAATAACCAGTAGGCAACTAACAAACGCCTAAAAGTTAAAATAACAGAAATCTATGAATGGAAGAAGACGAAAGATAAATATGTCATCGTTTATAAAGCTAAAACATTAATTAAAAGCTAATAGATAATTAATAAGAAAAAGTTATAGTAATTGCCCCAAGATAGCACAATTTAAAAAGTTTTACACATTACAATTTTAATAAGCCTCACATAAAATATAGTGGAGTTAAAATTGTACTGGAGTCACGTTATTATACTGGCCAGCTTATAGTTTCGTAAAGAAAACAAGAGATAAAGCTAAAGTTAAAAAAAATATATATATATTGAACATTTGAAGAAATATTATACACAAGTGGACAACGTGAATCTTCTAATGACAAAAGAGAGGACTAATATCAATATATAATAAAAAGATTTGAATTTTCTCCAAGGTTTTGTGCAGTCTCTGTAGTGTTCTAAATATAGTAAAAAAAAAAAAACAAACTTAATTGACAATAAAATAAAATACGTCCGTTTAATTATCAATATTAAAATTTAAAATTCAATCCTAACAATTTATTTCACTAAAGAAGATTTAGGAGAGAATACTAAAAATTATTTACTTAGATAGTCAATTTTAGAATTTAAAAAACGTGAGAAAAAAAGATAAAAATTTTAAATTCAGTTGGCTAACTAAATAATACCATTTAAAAACCACTTCACTCAAACTGTGAGGCAATTTTAACAAAATTATTTGATCATATAACCCGAAAACATTTTTCAAAATTGGATCACCTTAGTACTTACCATAAATGGAGTCAAAGATTCCCTACTTTAAAATATATATGTTATTGGATTCCTTTATCAGTTATATGTGTCAAATTAATGGTACATTTTCTTTTTATTTCAATGTCACATTGAGCTACATTAATTTATTAGTTTATGTCCAAATATGGAATGCCGTATCCACAGTTTGAACACCATCACGTGATCAAAAATTTAACCAAATTCAATAAAATTTTACAATCTAACAATGTCTAGACGGTAGGATATGATAGTGACATCCAATTAATATATGTCAATTTGGCCCAATGCTTGGTTTTTATTTTTCTTTGTTTCACTAATATTACACTTTGGCTTAGTATAACTTTCAAATAAAGATTCATTGATTAGATCTTTCACCAAAATAATTTTAATTATTTGGTACTTTGCATGTCAGTAAAAATTTCTATCAAAAGTTATAAAATTGCTTCAATATACAAGTTTCTTAGACAATTTAATTCTTTCAAAATGCTATATAATATGTATTTCCAAAATAATTTTTTAATGAAGGACAACTCTTTTAAAATCCAAAAGTTCTACTTAAATTACAAATAAATAAAAAATATATAAAATAAAAATATCAATTGGCATTAAGTAAACACTTTTGGCTAGTTATAATTCATACCAAACATACACTTTCGGTAAGAATACATATTTTGACTCCGACTAAATGTAACGTTACTTTTTTTATATTTTTAATTATAGCTTGATCACAACCCAATAGTCCTACTCTTTATATAAATGAATTTGAACTCCAAATCTCTCGTGCCACTGAAGAACCTCTCGTATCACTCAAGAAATTATTACATATATATATATATATAGCTTACATATTTCAACCATGGCAAATCCCCATTGTTTGGGTAATATCGGGTAGGTCTTCTCGGGATCCTTCTAGCTCGAATAAAATACCCCGAGGACAGCCTAGATCGAGTAGAAGTACCGAATGTCTGCACGAAGACGACCTCACTAGACGTCAAAGCTGGTCAAGGTCGAGGAATTAGGGTCGCTCGAGCTCGAGCTCCTTTGCCTGCTCGAGGTCGTCCACCCCAGTCAAAACTAGTCAAGGTTGAGAACCGAGCACTCCTTTCCTGCTCGCAGAGGTTAAGTCCACGAGCACAACTGGACAAGACCCAGCCCAGGGCAGCCCGACCCGTTTTCTCAGAATCCTGGCACACCTTTTAATGTCGACTAGGGCCCCACATGGTATGGTGGTGATCATCATTGCCGATGGTCAAGCACATGCCTCCAAGGTGTCATCATTCCTAGCGCACATGCCCGACATGGTGATCTGGCCACGTGAATCGGGTTAAGGGATAGCAGCGCATCCCAGGGAATATTGCACCAATCCTGGCTGTCAGAGGGACCTAGACACCACCAACATGAGAGTGGACAGCCTGGAAATGAAAAGAGCGGGAAAAATGGAGTATAAAAGGAAACGAAGGGGTACGTTACAAGGGTTGGAAATTCTGATTCAGAAAGGATCCGTAAGCTTATACAGGTTCTTCCTATTCTAATTTCTCTTATCTGGATTCTCTGAAAACACCATATTCATTCAAAAAGAGAGGGCGAAAAATATCATTTTCATCTTTCCGGTCTCCTTTATTAAAGGAGATACCAAAAAGAACAACCCGATTACTGACTTGAGCGTCGGAGGGTTTTCGCCGGAACACGCCCGGCGACCCCGACCTGTTTCACGTGAGTATAGGTGCGGGAGATCACCGATTCGGAAAAGGCAGTGAACAGGAAGAAGGAGACAATCCTACTCGAGCTCGAGCTAATCGTGAGTTGAGGATACTGTAGATAATCTCGAGCTGGTTGAAGGTTCGAGGCATTATTTGGAAGTTCGAAGCACTGTTTGAAGGCACGCAGAAAAAACTGCATCAACACCCATCTTGAACATATCTTAAACATCATCTTAGCAATTAATTTTTCCTTCTTCTTCTTCATCCTTGTTTGCAACTTCAAAAACAAAAATAAAAACAATGAGTTCGTACGAATTAACGGTCCCCTTTTGGAACGTTGCCCACGTTGGCTCTCAACCTGCATCACCTTCCAGAAAAATTAGCTGAACTTCTTGAGAGAAGCAACGTTACAATTCAACTATCTGACAGTTTCTTGTTTGCTAACATGAATCTTGTGGCCACAAGCAATCCTGCTAATGTGCGTCACAGAATGAGTAAAAACTGTTGGAATTATCCAAAAGGCGATGAGTTTGGGCAACTGAATGATGTTTTAGGAGTTTCGCTTTTCAATTTGGATTCCAAGCAATGGACGTATCACAAGAAAATGTTTGATGCTTATTTGACACATAGCGAGTTCCACAAATCCATTGCAAAGGTTATCCCTGTTAATATAAATGAAGGGCTGATCCCATTTCTTGATTTAGTTTCAAAACAAGAGATGGTTGTGGACTTGGAAGAAGTGTTTAAAAGGCATTTATACGATTTTGCTTGCTAGATGTGTACCGGCTATAATTCTGCCATTCTCTCCATCGAATTCCCGCAAAATTCGTTTGCTAAGGCTATGGATGATGCCTGTGAAGCTGTATTTTCTCGTCACCTGTTGCCTGGATTTCTGTGGAAGCTACAAGGTTGGCTAGGGATTGGGCAAGAGAAGAAACGCCCGAGAAACCCTGTAACAAATTGCTGAAAATTATATATCAATGAAGAAAAGTAACTTGCCAAGGGACAAGATCAGTCGTCGGAAGAGGAGCAGTTTGATGTGCTGAGAATTTATCTGATGAAACATGAGATTGCTGGATCAAAATTGGAACCAGAGGAAGTCATTCGAGACAACGCTTTAGCTTTTATATTTGCATTGCAACATACAACTAGTGGTCAAATTTTGTTGGTATTTCAAAATACTGATTTTGAAATACCAAGAGAAGTGAAAGTAATCACTTTTATATTTGATTTAAAATTAGTCATGTGTTTGATTTAATTATAAATTAGAGTTGAATAAGTCAAATCTATATATGATTTGAATTATTCAAATTAAATTAATTGTGAGACACATGGATGACTAATTCGAATTAAATAAAGAAAGTGTGTGACTAATTCATATTGAATTAGGAAAACGATTATATAGAGTTTCTTTATATAAAGGTGACATAAAGACAACATCTATGACTTATCATTCTATCTCATGATTCCTTCATAATTTTCTTTTGTTGTTCTATACATTGCACTCCAATCAGTAGCTCCATTGAATTTTGGAGATTAATCCGCAACAATTGTATCTTTTTTGCATTAGAAAATTTTTCTAGAGGAGCAAAAATTAATCTTAAGGATAGTGCATTGTGGACACCTTGATGAATTTATGATTGTTACCATATGAACACTGCTATAAATAGTACCGAGTGAACAATACCCATAAAACAGTGACATAAACAGTACCTCAGTTACTATTCATAAAATTCTATTATGCATGATAAAAAAGTTGATTCGGCTGGTTTGAAACTTTAAAGAAGTAATATCGACTCATATTTCTAACAATTTTTAAGACTAATTTGATGAAATTTGATTATTACTTCAAATAAGTTACGTCAAACCTATTACTTATGGTATTGTCTATAAAAATACATCTAAAATTTGACATTTATTAAAATATATATAGTAGAAGATCCTAAATCTCAGAAATATTTCATTAAGTGACTTTAATAAATTGAGCATGATTAGATAAGCAATATTGGCTACCTAAGATTTTACAGAAATTTATGCTGACAGAGTATTATTACGAAATTCATAATAATTAATAAAAATTGATTTTGAATCTGAAATTTTTACATGATATACTAGACATCCGAAGGAATCTTTTGAAACTTGTATCAACAAAATCGGATGAGAATTCAATTTATAATGATTTTTTTGAATTCATGGCTGTTACATTGGAAATTTCTGATTTCAGCACCATACATGAGTTTTGAAACTAATTTACCATACCTAGACTTATTAAAAAATTATGAAATTTGAATAATTGTTTCATATATATGTCTAATATATTTCTGGAAAGTTTCATGATTATATGATTAAAGGATAAATTGTTTTGAATTTTTGAATTGAGTGAGTTCATAGCAGAAAACTGTTTGACATATTTCACGAAGTCTAAAATGAAAATTGTTTTCAATAGTTTGAGATATAATCAAGCTATGAACATTTTATTGTTGTGAACCCTATATGTGAGCATACTCTATTTAAAATTTGAGATTTTTCTGATAAAGAAATAATTTATTAAAATTCAGAGACTAAAGACTGTTTTATTGAAGAACTAATAGTGATATTAATTGAGTCTTGAAGATATAATTTAATTGATGAAATTGAGAAGGAAAATATCAATATTGAGAATCAAAGAACCAATGAATTAACTTCCAAGGTCAATTTATTTGATAATTATGCCCCTCATAAGAAGTAGAACAAAAGTCCTAGTAATTATTTCAATCTCATTATTGAAGGAAAGAAAATTATATTGTATTTAGAAAAACTTAGGCATTATGTTTACAAACATAATAATTAAGCTCAAAGGAATAGAGACAACAAAATCCTCCATAAGCCAATTTGGTTAAAGGAGATGACTTTATTATTGTGGTTGTCTTCAAAGCAAACATGATTTGTTAGACTCTAGTGAAGAAAGAGAAGAATTTGCTTTCTTTAATGACTTCTACTCTACACCAGCCTTAAGCAAAGAAAAGATTCTTCTTAAACTTACTTTAGAGAAAATTCTCTCACTAAATAATATATGTAATGTTCATGGAATATAATATTATTTGAATTATGTCTTTGTTCTAAGCAAAATATGAATATAAGTATCCTTTTAAGAGTGACAAAATTATATTGTCAAATAATGAGATATTTGTTGGGGAAGAGATATTGTTCTCTTGAATTCTTCAAGATTATAATATTATTAAAGATGAAAAGTGAGTCATTTAAATTTATATTATTAACTCTATAACATAGGAGAGATAGTCATATGAAATTTTCTTAGATTAAGAAAATAAGAAAACTTGGTATACTGTCTAGTTTGAGCTTAGCAAAAGACAAATGTTATATATGTGTGGAATCAAAATCCACAAAAAAGACATGTAAACCAGTTCTAAGTAGTGAAATTGAATTTCTCAATTTAATTTACAATGACTTTGGTAATTTACAATAAGTTATGAATTAAGAAAGTAAATATGATTCAAGCATATTCAATGTTTATTATAAGAACCATGATATCATCCATAAAGTGATACATCCCTATTCACTTCAATCAATTAATGTAGCTCGAAGGAAAATAGAATATTGAAGAACATGGTAAATATCATGGTAATAAGTTTTAAAGCACTGTTGAATTTGTGGGGAAAACTATGTTATTAGCTTGTCACTTTCAGAATAAAATATCCTATGAGAAAGTAGGAAAGACATCCTATGAGTTATAGAAAGGTTATAAGCCTAATTTATCTTACCTCAAAGTGTGGTGGTGTCTTGGGAAGGTTCTTATGCCTAATCCCAAAAGAATTAGACTAGAACATTAAACTATTGATTGTTTATTTATAGGGTATGCCCAAAATTATGTTGGTTACAGATTCTTAATACTTTAAAATGAAGGATATTAGTTTGAGGCGGATACCATCATTAAGTCTAATAATATTGAAATCTTTTGTTCTATTTCCTTGGGGAAGCTAATATTAGTTATTTATGTTTGAAAGAGTCAATTAAATGATCCTCCTAAAAGTTCAAACGTTGAACATAGGAGAAGTAAAATGATGTGAATGACCATTAGTTTTGGTGAAGGCTTATATGACTTCTGGAGATGCACCTATGTGGAGAGGCAATCAACTATGAGTAATCATATATGCGCATTAGTTGATTTTACATTTAGATAAAAAATTTTTTTGTGTAAATGAATTTTTAAAGAGAATTGAAGATAGATGGATCAAGTTGATAAATATAAGGCAAGATTAGTTGCCAAATGATTTTTATAAAGAAAGCATAAATTATTTTTATTCATATGCTCCAGTGACACAGATTCGATCCATTAAAGTTTGATTATATTAGTTGCAATTCATAATTTATATGTTTATTATATGGATGTTAAATCTATTTTTCTAAAAGTAGACTTGGATGAAGAAATCTATATGAGACAATTAGAAAGTTGTATAATTTTAATTATTGAGCAAAAAAGGATGCAAACTAATTAAGCCATTATATGGCTTAAAATAAGCATCAAAACTATGGCATGAGAAGTTTGATAAAATATTAATATTAAATGAATTTACAAATGAGACTAAGAGGATAGTTGCTTCTAATTTTAATTTAAAGAATATGAGAGAAGCTAATGTTATATTAGGCATCTAAATCACTAAGACTAATGATAGTCTCTTGGTATCAAAGGAGCACTATGTGGAGAAGATTTGGATATTGTTATGAGAAGCTGGTCTCTATACCGTATGATGTAAATATCCACCTTCAAAAAAATCTAGAACATAGTGTTGATAAATTGAAATATGTCAAATCATTGGTAGTCTAGTATACTTGATGAATGGTACAAGTCTAACGTTACATGTGTTATATGCAGATTGTATAGTTATAATTAATATCTTAATAAGGACTTTTTTACTACCGTAGACAGACTTGAGAGACACCATTGATTCTGGACTTAATTATAATAACTCTCCATCAGTTTTAGAAAGTATAGTGATGTTAATTTAATTTCATGATAATATGAGATTGAGTCTACTAGTGGTTATATTTTTACCCTTTGACAGAGGAGTTGTGTCTTGAAAATCTCTAAACAAATGTATTTGACTTGTTTTACCATGGAGTCCGAGCTAATGACCTTAGAGAAGGCATGTATTGAAGTTGAGTGATAAAGAAACCTCTTAGCAAATCTTCTATTTATCATTTATCATTATATTTTTGTTATTATATTTTAATTGCCAAACTATTATTGCCAAAGCGAAGAGATATAATATATAGTGAGAAAATACATAAATTCAATCTTAAATATAATATTTCTAAGCAGCTGCTAAAATCTAGGTTTATGAACCTAGATTGTAATATCATAGTCAAATTTGACCAATTCTCTGACTAAACTATTAAACATGAGATTAATGGTAATTACGTCGAGGGGGATGGAACTTCTATCTAAAATAAAAGATAAAAATGATGGTAACCCTACTCATGTGATTGAAAATCTCATGAAATAGGTTCATAAGAGTAATAACAAGTCACTTGTTATCTTGTGCCACTATCGATTTATTTATTTGAGTCCCTATGACGAGATAGTTGCCTATTGCAGTGATTGAAGTTGAGCAATTGAGCTCTTATTGAACTCTATATTCCATATTTTGTGTATGGTGGTGTGTCAAAACTGTATAACATATATAGTGAAGGTTCACTTATGTGAGTATGGAATTGAGTCGGTTCCTATAAGAGCAAGACATGTATCTCTAAAGCACTTATGAATCCAAGAGGCACCGAGCCATTAAATTGCCAAACCGCAGAACAGAAACAAATTGAGAGAGTTTAATGTGAGCTTCTAGTCCTCTACCTTACATAAAAGAAATGTTGGTTTATAGAAATTATAATTTTCACCAAATTCTTTTAAGACACGGTTAGTTGTTCAATGGTTGGTTCATAGCCCAAAATATACTAGTTCATATGCATTAGAACTCTATGATGAAGGAAATTGAAGTATTTTGAAATATGTGGGGGATTGTTGGAATTTTATTGATATTTCAAAATACTAATTTCTACATTACAGAGAGGTGAGAGTAATCACTTTTATATTTAATTTGAAATTAGTCATGTATTTGATTTAATTATAAATTAGAGTTGAATAAGTCAAATCTAAATATGATTTGGATTATTCAAATTGAATTAATTTTGAAATATATGGATAATTAATTCGAATTAAATAAGAAAAGTGGGTGACTAATTTATATTGAATTAAGAAAATGATTATATAAAGTTTCTCTATATAAATGAGATATAAAAATAATTTCTATGACCTCTCCTTCTATCTCATGATTCATTCAAGATTTTCTTTTGTTGTTCTACACTATTATTTAGAGTGCAACCTCATAACAGTAGCATCATTGAATCCTAGAGACAATCCACAATAATTGTGTCTTTTTATATTGAAAAATCTTCCTATAGGAAAGGAAATTGGTCTTAAACTTAAAGACAGTGCATTATGCACTCTTTGACGAATTTATAATGGTTATCGGATGAACAGTGTCAGGACAGTTCTGAGTAAACAGTATCTACAAAACAGTGACATGAACAATACTTAAACTGCTATTCATGAAATTCTATTCCGCTTGTGAAAAAGTTGATTCAACTGGTTTGGGATTTTACAGAAATATTATGGATTCATATTTCCAACAACTAGTGCAGCTCTCACTCGGTTCTTCTGGCTTCTTTCAAAGAACCCAACTGTTGAAATGAGAATCAAAGAAGAAATCAGCACCAATATTAAAAGCTTGAGAGCCAATAAAGATGAAGGTGATCAAAAGTGGCAAATGTCAAGTATAGAAGAAACAGCCGGTTGTAAGATTGTTTATCTGCATGCAGCTTTGTGTGAATCACTGAGGCTCTATCCACTAGTTCCTTTTGTTCAAAGAGAGTGTCTTCAACATGACACTCTTCCAAGTGGCCATCGTGTCAAGCCGAAAGCAAAAGTCATGATGTCTGCATATGCAATGGCGAGAATGAAATGGATTTGGGGAGAGGACTGCCATGAGTTCAACATGAGACATGAGCCATCAAATAAGTACTTTACTTTCAGTTCAGGACCTAGAGTTTGCCCTGGCATGGAGATGGCATTTACCATAATGAAGGCTGTTACTGCTACTATCGTTTATAATTATCATGTCCAAGTTGTCGAAAGCGGCTGCCCTGTGATTCCTACGGCTAGTGCAATTCTTCACAAAAAGCATGGCTTAATAGCAAGGGTTAAATCCACCACGCTGCGGACTTGATTGCAATTATTATTAATATTGCACGTACGTTTTAGTTATGTTAATTTCTTTTTATGTTGGTTTAGGGTTTGGTTAATGCTATCTATGATTACGAAAGTTTGCATTTAAAGACAGATGCGTTAAAAGGAAACAAGAAAACATCTTGGGCGTTGAATAAATAAATAAACAAATAAGCGTTATTTCCTTATGAATTATGAATGCCTCCGTAATAAATAAGGTAATTTACCATGACGTCCTTGTTTTTTTATAAAAAATCAAATGAACTTATAGTTTATAAAAGTCACTATTTAAGTCCTTTGTGGTTATATTCTGTGTCATGAATTAGGGTAATCCATTACATTTTTTTGTCTTTGTAGGGTAAAGTAGTTATTTCGATCTTCCACCACAATTCTAACTTTTAAGGAATTATTTGACCAAAAAAATATTTCCAATGGAGGACTTAGATGATGAAATTTAGCCAAACTACAACTTTATATTATTTTTTGAGATTATGCAACAAGGTCTGCAATGTAAATTGTTCTAACTTAAATGGAGAACTCAAGAATCGAGTAACTTGTATGAAATTTAAAAAGAATAATATTACACATTTCAAATTTTTATCCTAAATAACAATCCTAAATGTGTGACATTTATCAATTGGTTGGTGAAATTAAAATGAATTAATTATATTATTTTATCAATTAATTGATGAATACCACATTATTTAAGATAGTTATTTGAGATAAAAAAATTTAGAATATGTAGCATTATTAATCTAAAAATAAATTAAGACGCTGTCTACATTTTTGTGCTTTTTAAATATAAAAATAATACACTTTTTCTATATTATTATATTCTACATTTATATAAATCACACTCCGGAATCTACTACAAATATACTGTATACATGCATTTTGTATTAATATATAAAGGTTTATCGAGCATTAACTCGTAAATCTACTCCCAACAATATACCTGAAAATATCTAACTTATTGAAATTTGAGGAAAAAAACCCTTATGCTCTTAAAATATGCTGAACGGGTGTTGATTAATATTAAATATTAAATTATAGAACACGATGCACCTAATCAACTATATACAAAGATGTATCAAAATTAGAAGTAGTTAGAAATAGGCAATAAATTACACTATTAAACCCACGAGTTAAAACAAATATTAATTTAGACAACATAAATTTTTAGATATGCATATAGGAGTAATAATAATAGGAATTTTAAATCAAGTTAGATAGGGACAACTAGACATTAAGGGGTTTTTTTTGTATGAAATCTTAATTTAGTTTAATTTAAGATGTTTTGATATTTTAATTTGTTTGTTTTTGCATCTGAAGTCTTATTGTAAGACATTTTCATCTGAATGAAAAAAATAAAATTGCTTGACTTTTATCTGAATGATAA
The DNA here is from genome assembly GCA_025617385.1 of Murraya koenigii. NCBI lineage: Eukaryota > Viridiplantae > Streptophyta > Magnoliopsida > Sapindales > Rutaceae > Murraya > Murraya koenigii. Next base: position 27,840,538 of record CM046815.1, read on the forward strand.
AATGTCTGAATGAAAAATTATTATTTTTCTCACAAATAACCTCATTAAATGTATTTATTTTCTACGTGGTTATTAGATGTTATATTAGAATTTCACTTAATCTTAAATTGTATTTGATATTAAATACTTAATACACATTGAATTTAAATTTTAAACAATTTTTTTAATATTAAATAACAATTTTTATGTATAAATATTAAGTTAAGTTGTAAAAAAATAATGTTATCAAAATTATTTTTCATAAATTATATATCAAATGTTTACCTTATAAATATTTATAACATATAAAAATTATTGTATTAGAAAATATTATAAATATATACTTATTTAAACTTAAAATATATATAACATTTTCAAGGTCATAAGTGTAAAAATATTAGAATTAAGATGTTTTGAGCTTATAAAAACAAATAACTTACCACTTATATTCAGATATCATAGAATAAAAAACAAATATATTTTTCAGACATATGCATTCAGACCCATTCAGATTTCAGTAATATTCAGACCCATTTAAATTTCAGATAAAAAAATAAATACTACCTAAATTGATCTCATCTATATAAACATTGTTATTTAAACAAAAGAAAAATAAAATTAATTATAATACCTTATAGTAAAAGAAGAAAATGACAAAACAATTAATTAATACTATAACAGCGTGTGATGTTATAGTTTATTTTGTTTTCAATCGTAAAGACGTATTTATTTGGCTATTAACGTTGCAATCCCTGTTGTTTACTGAAAATTTAGAAAAGTCCAATAGGTTACAAATTTTTCAGCCAATTTTGCAACGTCCATTGGCTGCAGAATGACAGTTGCATGAGCTTTTACCGTGCCTCTAAAACAAGTATGAGCCCATTGAGTTGGCAACATGACTTCTTACTCCCCATGAAATTCCAAGGCAGCATACGGGAAAGAAGTGTTCAGTAGCATACAGATCCGCCTGATCAAGAAAAGAAATGTCAATGTAGCCAAAAGTTTATGTGGCCATATATACATCAAATAAATGGGTAAGTTATAATTCGAGTCTGACTGTCTGAGCAACAATTTTATTCATATTCTTTCAATTTGGGCATATAAACAAGGTTGTACAGCAACATCTTTCGTAAATAAAGAAACCACTAAAGAAATTAAGTTGTGATTTGTGGATGTGAATTGAAAATGTATTTCATGAAACCCAACACATGCAAAATTTCAGCAACATGAAGCGAAGCGAATAAGGTGTTTGATAAAATGATGAAGAAGAGTTTTCATTTACGATACACTATGTTGTTTGGTCACCTCCAACTATACTTTGTTTCATAGGTTTCGTTTTGATTGTATTAATTGGTGAGTTCCTATTATTGACGGATTAAGAAAACTTGTAATTCTATTTCAAAATCTGGGTTTGCATCTTTGTTGATGATGAGTAGTGTGTGGTTACATGAACATGTTTGTATTGATTTATTTTTATATATAGGAAAATTCAGTTCATTGTTGTTATGATGCTATAGAACGTATGAATATCTCATAGCTGTTAAGGAAACAAACGAAGCACTGCAATGAAGGATGTCAAGTTGGCTCTTGTTGATTGTCATTGGATGATTAATGATTTGAAAATGGATAAAATTGGGCAGATTATAGAGGTGAGGGCAAGAAGAAAGAGAAGATGAAAATTTCTTTATGAAATTATAAATACAAAAGAAAATAAGGGGTACAATCACAAAAAAATCCAAAGAGGGGTACGGTGGGTACCAATGCCATATTTTTGTCCGAGAGATATTGTATCAGCGTATACAAAATTCAAACATTAATTAAAAGATAATAGATAATTAATTGACTGGAGTCAGTAAAAGTATTGGTTGGAAGTATTAGAGGAGATTGATTCAAATTTGTATAAATTACTGGTTCTTAGCTCGTTATTTAAAAAATCAGGACAATGAGTTAAAGTTTTCTATTTGGGTGTGGGAACCCCCAAATAATCTATAATTTGCACTATGCACCCAATACTCCCAACCACTTGCATCGTGCCCCCATTTCAGTCAAATCCACCTTCAAGTTGCCGGTCCAAAGGGTAGAATGGTCAATATACAAAATTCAAATAAATTTATAAAAGATGTGACTATTTAAATCCATCAAATTCATTTTTACACCCATTTAAAAAAAATGTGTCAATAAGAATTTAAAATTTAAAAATCTCAATATTACCTTTCACTAATCTCTTTTTTTTTTTTTTTTTTTGACCACTCGTGATTGTATAATTTTTCTCTGTTCTCACATTCTATAAACTAAAGATTAATTTCACTTTCTTTTATATTCTTTTTTTTTTATCTTTCTTTAAAAAAATTAATCTCTATTTTATGCTTTCTTTATATAAAATTTTTTTCTTTCTTGATATTCACTAGCTTTTGTGATTGGTAAAACTTAATTTCCTAATATTCATTAACTTGCTAGTTAAAATTTATTGATGGGTTTTGCACATGTTATTTTATGATATCCTATAAAAAAAAACCAATTATTTACGATTAAAAGAAAATATATGAAGGAATTGATGAGAATTGAGGAATTAAGAATGAAACAAGAAGAAATGGTTAATAAGTAATTTGATCAAAGTTTATTTTGATAATAAAATTTTTAATGAAAAAGATAATGTAAAGAGAAATTAGTAGGTTTAAATAGCACATACTACTATCATAAAATGTAGTCATCCGTGTATATATATATACATTTCCTCCCTCTAATGGTGGGAATATAATTTCATCAAGTTGAGAATTCACAAATAATTTATTTTCATAAATCCATCTTAAATTGATTTAAACAAAAATCAATAATCAAGAGAATCTTAGGCTCTTTGATTAAAATTCATATGAATTTTCTATAATTGGATAGTAATCATTATCCTCATTTGCAAATTCATCATGCCCAAATTCATCGTGCCAAAGCATGTAAGGTCTTTGTACTTAACTTCCGGTTCATCACAGTAGTTATAGATCAGTAATGCACCCTGAGGAAGCGATAAGAGATAGCCTCTTAGCTTTCATATTCGGGGCACAAGACACGACTAGTGCTGCTCTCTCTTGGCTCTTCTATCATCTTTCAGGGAACCCTTTGGTTGAAATGAAAATGAGAGAGGAAATCAGCAAGAATGTGGCAGCTGTAAAAGAAGGTGAGAAATGGGAACTATCATGCACAGAAGAGGTGAGTAATCTGGGTTATCTCCGTGCAACTTTGAGTGATACTCTAAGGCTTTCTCCCAAGAATCAGCGTCCAAAGTGACATTCTTCCATGTGGGAACCGAGTCAATAAGAAAACAAAAGTTTTGTTGTCTGCTTATGCAATGGGGAGGATGAAATGGATTTGGAGAGCGGATTGCAATGAGTTCAAGCCAGAGAGATGGATGCATGCATGAGAAAGGAAGGATCATATGTGAGCCATCAAATAAGTTCTTCGCTTTTAATGTAGGACCCACGATTTGTCCAGGGAAGGAAATGGCTTTTAAAATAGTAAAATCTGTTGCAGCAGCTATCCTTTTTAACTACCATGTCCAAGTTTTGGACTGCCCTGTCATTCCTGCAGAGCGTATAATCGACAACATGAAACATGGCTTGTTGGCCAATGTTAAAAACAGGTTTGTTTGATGAGTACGTAGTTCCGTAATTATGTTACGTGTGTGCCATAGATTCAGCGTACGATTTAGTTTGCAAGGTCTCGAGTTTCTTTATTTGAAAATAAATTAAGTTGTGACTTCTTTCTTCATATCTTAATATAAAAATAAAGATGGACTTACGTAAACGAGAAATAAGTACGTGTCCTCTTTCCTGGTGCTCGTTTATTGCTTAAGCAAATATTTTACTTTGCTTAATGTGAAAATCACTTTAAAAATGGGGCATGATTTTTGGTCCTAATTTTAATTTTAGATATGCTGTAGCCCGGACAAGTATTAATTGGAAGTATGGAATCTTATTTTCAAATCCTAAAACTTATTCATTTATTTCTCATCTTTGATTTTTGTTCACTAAATATGCACATAATTGAAACTCATAATAAGTTTCCTAATGAAATAAATTGTAATGCATAAGTTTGGACCAAAGTGAGGACAAAAGAATAAGGTACTTACACTGTAACACTTATCGCATACTACATACAACCATATAAAATCATGTGATGCATACAATTTTCATTTAGAATGTGGTATTCAAACGAAAAATTAGACAAAATGTTGACAAATATAAACGTTTAGCATTTTCCACACAATTGTTTTGAAATTATCAATCATATTAGACAATAAATAAACCAGCGGAGAAGCTACATATGGTTAGAAGGCTAGGAGCAGTACAGCATGTTAGCCCAGATGAATATGGGCCAAAAGTAATAAGTGATGGGATCCAGGCATCCAAAGTCCAAACCAACCCCGAGCAGGCAAAACTGATATGACTGGTTTCTTCTCCCATAATAACAATAAAATAAGTAGTCCATGAAAACAAAACAGTGAAGGTATAATAAAACCAGCGATATTGATCATTTATCACGGGACAATTCGAGTAAGTTGTAATAAGGCAACGAAGGAAAGGAGGCAAATGAGTCAAATGATAAAGAAAGGACCAAACAATATGTGAATGGTAACATCAATATATGAAAAGATCGTTTACTTGGCTTTGGCTAGTACGTATCAGAAAATATCAGGACTACATAATGCTTTCTTCATCATAAACGTAAGATGCCTTATAGGCCCTTAGCTGACATATCTGAAAAATAGAGCAGAAAAAATCAACATAGCAAGCTTTCTTTTCTCTCCAGAGCCACAATCCCTGGAAATCGCCCGCCTTTAGGGGCCACAAAACTTCATCCAAATCCAACTTTGCCTAACTTTATAACACCAGAGCTACTTATTCTTATATTATGTATATACTTCTAATTCCATCATATTTATGCCGTCTAAAGTAAGTATATTATTTACCAATCTCCTCAAATCAATATGAATATAAACATCATATCTCCGTATGCACCAACAACCCATTTACAATTCTCCAATCACTATTAAAATCATTATAATCCAAGTTCAGCAGCTGATATTATTGTTCTTTACCTGTCAATTAAGCTTGATAGACCTGGGGTTAAGGTGGCTCAAAAACCTCTCCTGCTCAGTAAGCGCATGGCGGAAGTGGCAACGGTGGCCATAGGGACAGACATCACCAGCAAGGACCATCCTGCAGACCTCGGTCTTATAGCGGGGATGGCGGATGACTGGGCGAAGCTCCTCAATGCCATGAGCAAATTGACAGTGATCACCATATGGGCATGCGCCGGTCTCTTGCCATTTGTTGCACAGTTCAGTCTTGAACATCCCTTGGTTGTACACTTCCAGCTCAAGTGGCTCCTCCTCTTGCTTCCCTCCTTTCACATACACTTTTTGCTGCACAAATTTATCATCATGCATGATTAGTTGGTCCCAATGCTTCACTTGTTGTAAAATAGATCTTAATTTGCTGATTCACCATCCAGTATTTGATGATATAATCTACTGATCAGTAAGCTCCGAAATGGCAACCAATAGTGTATTAAATGATCGACATATAGCATGTAAGATAACAGTTTTGTGAATTAAATTTAATTTGATGCTATAATCATGCGCTATATATATAATTAACAAGATACTTATAAATAATAACCCGGGGCACATAATAAAACTTGGTCGGGCCTATTGACATATGTAATCACATTTTGTTTCCGTCAAAAACTTTACTCAATCTTAGAAATCTAAATCTACCAACTGTTATAATCATGTCAGTTGTACTTTCACAAACACATCAATACACTCAATGTGGACACGTGTCACTATTTCGCAAAAGACAAAGGGGTTGATAGTAATTTACCGTTGGCTTGAGAGGCGCGGGTGTCCTTGGGCGAGTCTTACTTGCAGCGGCAGCAGCAGCAGCAGCTGCTGGTGGGGCCATCTTCAAGTATCCATTAGACCTCACAGAGATGCTCTTAGGCAGCGAAACCCTCTTCACATCAACATTTTCCATCACGCTCGTCGGACTTTCAACACTCACATCCTCTCCACCACCACCAATACTCAATCCACGCATCGCATTCACCATCCCAAACGACGTCGCTGCATCATTGTTACCGCAACTCAATTGCTCGTTAACAGAGGATTTGATGAGTAAGCTTATATGCTTATTGAGCTCGCGATTGACGGTCCGGAGCGAGTCGTTCTCCTGGCGGAGAGCCTCGGCTTCCCTCGCAGCTTCGCGGAGGCGCGTGAGGCAGAGGTTGTGACGGTTGATCATGTCCTGGTGTTGCTGCTGCTGCTGTTGGCGAATTAGGAGGCGCGAGTAGTAGAGAGAGTCGTGTATTGTTGGATCGTTGTAAGGATTCGGAGAGAGTGTGGTTTCTGGTTGAGCCAGAACCAAGGAAGAATATAGAGAGGCAAAAGCGTCGGCGTTTTCGTCATCTTGCGATTTCGAACTGGCCACGCCGGGGTTGCTGTAGGCGTTAGCTGATACTCCGTCGTTTTGCATTTGCTGCATCTTCAAACATGAACAGATAAAAAAAAAAAAAGAAGAACAAAATCAGATCTAAAGCAATGGAACAGTTGCAAATAATGAAATTAGTTAAAGATAGATTAAAGTCAATAATGTTACTCGAATAATACTTGAATTGCCAGAAATGAAATGAGATATAAAGAAACTTGAAACTTCTTGTCGTTTGATAAATAGTACTACATCAAACGACAACAATAATCGGAGAAAATTGAATCAGAAGCAGAGACTAAAAACTCCGAAGCAATGATACAGTAACTTGATAATAAATCAATCTAACCGATTATAAAAAATTTAACGAGATCCAAATCATGATATGTATAACCTAAATTATAAGACATTAAACAAACACTATCACTTCAAGAAGCTCAATCCTCATCAAACAGAGCAAGCACATGAATACTAAAATACGCTGTCGTTTTAGGCATCAAAGTTCATCAAACGACATACTCTTCAACAAACAGAAAAATTAAAATAAGAATCAAGATCATAGCAGAAATGTATTGAAACTTCATGCCGTTTTGATTATCAAAATCAGTTAAAACGACAAGAAATAATTAAACGAGACCTTAAAGAAGAGAGTCTTTAGTTTCTTCTTCTTCTTCTTCTTCTCCTTTCGAATCTAGGGAGAGAGAGGAGGGGGAGGAGAGAGAGAGAATTCTAGAGAGAGTAAAATGAGGGCTTAGGGTTGGCTTTTATAGAGAAGAAATTTGGAGGGAAAAAAGCGAGGCACGCTTGGTGTGCAAACAGACGAATATCTGAAACCGTTTATAAACATTTTCTTCTCTATAACAGCATTGATGCTTGCTTACTGGCTTTTTACTTCAAATGCCCTTGCAATTTGCTTGGCGAAAGGAATTTCATTAAGTGCATTTTAGGAATTTAATCTTGCTTGTAAATTGCACTGCAACCACCGGAAAGTTACATACTGTAGAGTGAGGAAGATTGAGTTCAGTTAGTTACCTCACATGCGTCGCTACAACAGTTGCCAAGAATATTTCTGAAATGACGTAAATATCCATATTTTAGATTTTTAATACGAAGATGCCCCTGAGACTGTGACTGGTACGCACAAGCCGCACGCGTTAGTCCAGTAGTGTTGCTATATAACAGTATCTTACCGTTAAATCGTGCTGTTTTTGATCACACGGCTGAAACTCGACTGTCGGAGCTGACTTCTCTTTCGACCCACAATGATTGTTTCTAACTTCGTAACGTCGACGTGGCATTAATTCAGTGGTTCATGATCCACGAACCTAACAAAACAACCTTCCCAAAACGTAAACGGTTCGTATTCTTCCTCACTCTAGCCGAAATGAGCGATACCGAGGGTGACTGCACCTTCCAGTTCGGTGTCGTTTTCATGTTCCAATGTCAATATATCATTGCTCGGCCAAAATAATTTTTTTTGAAATTATAATTTTATTAATCTTCCCCACACTAATGTTTTCAAAGGAAAAAGAAATATATTTGAAAAAAAAAATTGTCCAAAATTCAATCAAATAAAAAAATAACTGTTTAAAGTTCAATTCATGCAATCAGCTTTTATCAAATTCAGTGATATTAATGTATTGATTCATATCATCGTTTTTTTTTATAAATTTGATCTAAATAATTTAATTGACAATTTTTTCCCTTCATAGAAATTGATTTAAAGAATATTACTAAAATTCACCTGATATTAGAACGAATTAAATTATGATAAGATTCATTGATGTTGGATAAATGAATTGTTATTAATTTTCAATTTCAAGGATATCTCTATGGATATAATTCATGGAATATATGGAAGCACTTATAATATGCGAAAGATCCTATGTGTGAAGGATAACATGATGCCAAGGTGTAGAATGTTAAGAGGCTTCACATTTTAATAATTTTGATAAATTTATACTTTTATTTTTCCATTTTTCCTCTTTTAATAAGCTGCAAATTATAGTTTGATAAGGATAACAAAGAGGCAAGCATCTAGCGGTTAGAGTATTTGATTGTATAATTTGCTTGATTTTGAAGTTAATTGAAGAATGTGGTGGGGGTAGTTTCATTTCAAGGTTTCTAATTTACATGTCATGAAGAGAGATTAAGACACATACCATTCAAAGGAACAATGAAGCCATCATTTTCTTTTTCTTTTGTTTGCTTCTTTATCACAACTATAACAACCTCTCTTTCCTTTAATTTCTTGTCTAATATCAAATGTTTGGTGAATAAACAGCATGATCCCACCAATGGAAACCTCTTTTTATGTGTCATGGTTGTTAAGTTTGGTCACATAATTCTTCTCTGTGTAACCTTTGTGATAAGCATTTTAATGCTTCCATTTCATTTTCACTACAGTTTGGCCATGCTTTAGTTTGCTGGGGATCATCAATTCATCATAGCAAAAGGGCCAGTGGGTAGTCCGAAAAATATGTAACTTTCATGTATGTCCTGGCAAATGGTACAGGTGAAATTAAAAGAATTAGTTGAATGGAAGTGTTAACAAAAGAGTTATACGGTATTGAATCTCTTCGGAATTAATATATTTGCAAATGTGCAAGCAACTCAATAGCCTCATGTGACATCTGTAGCATCTGAATAGCAGTCCTCTGTGTTCAGAAATCGACCTTGTACCCTCTTTCGAGCATCTGCTCTAACTTTTCGAGATGGGTATTGAATCTGGTTATCTTGCCTGGATAATTGAAGACAAATGTGCTGTAAGAGAGCATATAAAATAATGACAAGCTTACAAGAGTATATTAGCCATAAACAATGACATTCACAAAGTTATAGCGTTTATGTTCTGAAAACAAACACAAATATAAACTCTCAATACTGCTGCTAATTCTTCCGGGAAGAACAGCAATCATGAGATGATAAAAGTTCTACTTCTACAATATTTGCAATCGTTTAACGCATCATCAAATCAAAGCACCATTGCCTCCTTGTTTTATAGATTTCTGTATAAAGAAATTATCTTTGATCCTATAAGATGTTGCAAACAATGAACCTGCAGGGTGTTGCAGTGTTTTGAATTTAGTAGTACAGTCTTAGTAATCTACAAACACTTTCTATTTTAAATTTTATCACAAATGTCCTACGATAAACAAAACATGTTCCCAATGTGCATTGAGATTCTTGGGTTACTGCTGTTTAAAAATAACCCAACGTGAACTGAAGGCCAGACGCATGCAAGAGGGAATGGAAAATTTTGAGCATGAATTATGACAGAGATCTAAGAAATCCTTGAAACTCATTCCGAAACAGAATAGATAAATTTGAGACTTACCGTCTTGCTTTCTTTTTCTCTTTGTACCTCATCATGGCATTCTCCCTGGCTTCTGAATGTGGACTGTCCAGGTCAGGCGAGTGGCTTGAAGCTTCTCCTCCTGTAATAGGAGACATTCTGCTATCGAAATTATCAATACCACTACTTTCAGCACTGAACCTAGAAGTGGATGATCGAATTGCGAAAGAAGAGTCCATGTTTCCCGGAAAGATATCAATTTGTTTAGAATCATTGTCCATATGAGTGGAACTAGTAACATAAACAGATGAAGCGTCCTGCTATGACCCAAAAATATGTCAAATGTATCGCATTCACTGGAAAAGAAACACATTTTTTCTTCAAAAAAGGTTTAAATATATTGCACAAAATTGTGATACTTATAGCAGAAGATGCATATATTTTGCCACTCAAAATATAGATAGTATGCAGCAGCGGTCTTTGATCTATTTAAGCGGACTTCATCCAGAAAAGTCAAGATAGGGATGGAAATATGAAGACCTTATTTGAAAATATTTCAAGATATTTCATATTTATTTATTTATGTGCAAAGACATCTGTGATAGAATTTTCTTTACTATGAAGTTTCCATGCGCACGTTTAACATTTTTCCTGTTTCTTTTCCGAAGGTGGAGAATATTATACATTTGAATCACTACACTGAGAACTCTGGCCATTTAAAAGAAAGTATAAGAAGGGGCACGAATAAAAACCTGTAGTTCTCTGTTGTTGAATTTATCTGGCTTTCCAAGGGATAGATCCTTCTCCAAGGAGCACAAGAAGTATTTATCATCAAGCTGTACTCTGAGTGGATCTTGATCACCTCCGAATAGTTCTTCAAAGTTTCGGAATGTTAAATCCACATCAGGTATGTCAAAATCATCATTACAAACACTGTCTTCGCAAACCCCAAGGTCTTGCATATTTTGAGACCACAGCTGCAAATATCAATCAACAAAGAGTAAAAAGTTCACTTGAAAGTTTGAGCTCAGAACTTTTTAATGTTATCCTCACCAATATAATCTTACCATCAGATATAAAGAACAAAAGCATCCTATTATTACTATCATGATTATGCATAAGTAAACAAGAAGATAGAACTTTCAAACATAAAATAAATAAATAAATAAATGTAAAGAAAAGAAGAAGAAAGAGTAATCAGCTTCAAGTCATGCAGTTGCATTATGACATTACTTAAGTCAATATAAACAGACCATTACGCACATACTTGACGTTGAGTTGCTTAGAGAGAAACTGACAGTCCACAAACAGGTGAAAGCAGATGTTCCATATTTAAGGCTAACTCCTATTGCAGACACAAAACTGAATCTCTAGGGTTGGCAGCTGAAAGCGTTGACAATATGTTAAGGATTTTGTGATGTTCTTTTCCAACGTAAACAATTTGTTCAAGTCAATACAGAATCATCAACGTTAGCAAATTTACTTGCTCCATTTCTGCCTTTGTCTGGAACAAAACACCAGCAGCAGAGTAACTTGAAATTGTCAATGTTTGTAGAACTGATATCCAGACCACACGTAGTTGCTAACTTGAGTGAATGATCAAGCGAACCATGGTGTGATATACAAAATCGTCAAACAAATGAACTCTGTGTGGAATTTAACACTGAATTAATGAGTTATGATAAATCAATGAACCTGTGCTGCCTCTTCAGAGACATGATAGGATTTAGCTTACGTAACTTGATTTTCAGAGAAATTTCATATTCTACTCCTGTGCAGTAATGGATTATAGTTTGAAGAAATATTGAGTGATATATTGCTAATGATTCATTTGAATGATTAGAGATGATTGGAACAAACCTCATTACTTTGAACTGGACTCTTGCATTGCCAAAAGGATTCTCCTTGGAAAGGCATCCCAGCAGTTGAAGGTGAAGGTATATGCTCCAGTTGGGTAAATGGCAGCAAAGGGTCAACTTTCATCTCTTGAAGGAGATTGCCACACTGTTGAAGTTTATTGGCAATGATCGAGGAATGTTGTAAATCCTGATCAGGAGTTTCACCAAGCTTCTTTGTGGGGTTGTGCACTGAAGATGTTTCAATTTGTTCTTTGTCATGCGTCGAAGGAAAATGGTTATTCCCCTCCATGAGATTTAGCCTTTTCAAGTTAAGAATCTGCTGCAAAATAAAGGAAGTGTTTTGCTGCTGTGTCTGTTCATTAAGTACCTACAAGATCATAGAAAGCTCTTATAAAACAGATAAGGTTTATCTGATCTTGTGATGGATAGAAGGAAACACAATGGCATCTGTAGATTCTTCATGTAAAATCCCAGAATAGCTGCAAAGACTATTAACTAATTATAACATCTTTATTGTAATTAAATACATATAATTGCTATGAAAAAAACACTGGTTTTCCTTTTCATTTCCATTCAAAATATTGGCAACAAGAATCTATAATATAGAATTTCTCCTATTGGTATATCTCAAACTCTCAAGGTCATACTTAGATCACACACACCGGGTGCATAGTCTTCAACCAAATACTTCTGGGAGGTAACTAGAACCACGCTGCTCTCAATTCTGGGGGGAAAAATGATATAGGTAAAATTCACCATAAATTTGAGGGACCTTCAAAAGTAAAATTCACCACAAATTTTGAGGAACATTCAAATTTTGATTTTTTTATAGCAGTAGTAAGCAAACAATAGTAAGTGATACAGAGCAGAATTTATATTAATAATGATTTCAGCAGACATATTTTATTTGGACAATGAAATTTGAAAAACTCATGTTCAAGAAATTCACTTGAAAGTCACTGATCCTGCTCACCTGACTTCTTTGACTGCTTGATCCCATTTCAGAATCTGCACTGGAGACTGATGTTGCAAAACTGGTTTTAGATGTAATGGAAAAGCCTCCAATTTGAGGGGAAAACTGTCCTGAAATATCCGAATTATCCACACCTGGATTCGCAGCACCACAAGAAGAGGAAAAAAACCTATCTAACATGCCACTATTTTCTAACTCTTTCAAATCAAAACCCCACATAGCTACAAAATCTTTAGCAGAAGGGCACCCCATGTAACTGTTGATAGCTCGTTTCTGATGTTTTGAAGAGGCACCATGCAGGCTCCAGTCACATCCATGACACATGAACATTCGGTGATTCAAACACTGGATATGTGCTGGGTTCTCTCTACAGGAATCACAAAGGAGGGTTCTGAAATGCCGATTTGAAAGAGCATTAGCTGAATGGACCTTTGCATCACAGCAAAGGCAGAGATGTGCCGCATCAGCCTTGCAATAAACAACTGGCCTGAATGCCGTACAAAATTCACAAATTTTCTCCATTTCCTAGTTTTTCTATCACAAAGAACTCTGAATTTTCAAAACCTCAAATGTCGGATTAACGTTTGAGATATGTAGAACTTTATCCACACAGCCTGTTCCAATAAAAGGATTTCTATGTCATTTCCCAAATCTTAAACAAAACAATAATCATTATGTAAATCAATATCCCAAACAAAAGAAAAAAAAAAAAAAATACCCATCCGCATACCCCCATATTTGAAACAAAACCTCAACAGCAGAAGGATGTGAAGCTTTTGCTGCACTTCAAACAAATTTGACAGACATTTTGATTGATTATTTACTGCATACCCTAAAGTTCACCTTAAAATATAAAATTTCCAAATGCAGCATGTAATAGTTGAAAATATCATAACAAAACTATATAAAATTTTATACATATCTAGTTGAATTATTATCATCCTTAAGCTATTCAACTGAAAAAAGGTGACAGCTGCATCTATAATTAACTTCTTTGAGAACATAAACACCCTTAATTCTTAACATCCTCGCTTAATACAACACTTTTTTATAAGTTGAACTAAACTCCCTAGTAGTAAATTAACATACAAGAATTTCAATCAAAATTCAGAAAAATATATTATTTAAAAAAAGAAGAAGAAAAGGCCAAATAGATAATACAATTTAAGCTAAAGCAACGGCATCTCAACATAATCACACAACTGCTAAACTCAAAACATCAAAATCTTGAAAGATCCAGGTGTCAAATCCAAAGATGATCCACATGTTTGTTTCAGATATAGAGAGAAAACAACAAACAAACTTGTTTGTTTTTCAAGAAAAAAATATAAAACCGTGTCCAGAGAAAGAAGGGGAGGATCCGAAGATGGTCAGCTTCTGAAAATCAGATTACTGTGCTTCAATTCAAATATTCAGTTCTCTTCGATTTTTATCTTCTCCTTGTTGATGATGTTTTTTCCTCTTTCTTTTATCTGTGTGCTTACCTTTATGGGCTGACGTGAGTTAGGAGAGTGAACTTTTTGATGACCTGGAGGTGAACACGTGGCCGGTACATTGTGGGACCCGCCGATGTTATCCATGTGCATGTGAATCGTTGAAGTTTAAGAGTCCTTTCCTTTACATGTCCGTGATCCTGAACTTCACCTGATTTGGCCAATGACTGACAGCCACATGTTGAGATGCCTCTCTGTGACGGTTAGGGAATTGGACTGCTATTAAGGACAAATTAAGATTCATTTTCGACATGATGACAATTCCTTGATATTTGAGCTTATTTAAAATTATTTTTCCCAATAAATTGGGGATGACCAAGTAATGTTACGCTTTTCAAATATAATATAATTTATATCTCAATGATGTGGAATTAGTATTAATTGACTTTATTTTCTATTATTAATAAAATAATATTAATTCATTTATAAAAATTATGACCCACCATATGTCATATTACTTAAATTATAAATTAAATATCTCAATTATATACGTACAAATCATTGTGGATATCAATAATAGCATCTGGCATAGAAACATGCCCAAAAGTTTAGACAAATTTGATTCTCCTTTAGATCCTCCTCGTACTCGAATGGTGAATGGCCATCAATCATCATAGACAAGAACCGTCAGTTTCATTATCCAACGACTTCTTCTGCGCGCGGTTGAGTGTTGACGAGTAATGAAAGCCGGGGCTTGGGTAAGTTACAGTTACAGTAACTTACAGCCAAGCCAAGTGAAAATAAAAAGTCAATTACTAAATTATTCTACAAATAATTTATCAATCCCATAAAATAATAATATTTATTATTTTATTATAAAAAATATAAGTTATTCTAAAAATAATTTAAGAAGACATAAATAACAAATAAAAACTCAACCTATCCCATCAAGGCAACAAAGACCACATTTTGATCAAGATAAGTTTTTCAACTTTTCCAATGGATTCCAAGGAATCATCATAAAGCACTTTTAAAGGAGACTATTATCTGGCAAAGAACATATCAGCTTTCAAGTAAAATATAGGCAATCGCACCAACTTTTAAATGCAAGACTCAAACATGATAAAAAGTAGATTTGCATTATGGGTATGATTCATCCATGAGAAAATAATATATGTGCCAAGCCAACACATTAACAACTTTTCTTTTTTTTGTTATGGCTGTAATCTTTTACGAAGTCAAAATACAAAATTTACAAAAGTACAGATAAAATCATATGCAGTTCTTTGTTCCTTCTCTTTAAGCTGTATATCCCCATAACCAGATCATTCAGGAATTAGCATGTCACTGTACAATTGATGATCCAAAATTGTCACAACCAGAAAATAGAATTGGTAATAGCTAAAGACCTGAAGATAGATCCAAATGTTGAAGAGTAATCTATCTCCAAAAAGAAAATGCCTTCTGATGTAGCACCATTAGGCAACAACCTGAATCAAAATGGAAGCAATAAGAGGATGGACAGACTAACATGCAATAAAAACATGCTTAAGGAATCAACCAATGAACAATTTCTTACACCTTGGGAGAAAAGAAGCGAAGCGGGGCCAGAAATAGGAAAAGGGGAATAGGAAATTTGGAAATAGGAATTCGGAATGGGTAGGTTGAGTTGGAAGTTGGGAGTTGATTGTTGAGTTCGGAGTTAAGAAGTGGGTGAAAAAGGGTATACCTCACGGTTGAAGTTGCATTTCAGAAAATGCAGCTTGCATATCAATAACACTTCAATATTAAATACTAGTTCTGAGTTTTCCCCAAGGGCATGGTCGGATTGGTCATCATGCTCGCCGTAGAGCCGTGGCGGCCCAGGTTCGATTCTTGGGGGTGGGAAGGGGGGTTAAAAAACCTTGTATTTGGGCTTGCCCCCTCCCTTTTAAAAAAAAAAAATACTAGTTCTGAGTTTTCCCCTGCCCACCCCCTTTCCAGGGGATGCATTGACACAGAAAAAGACAAATCACCCTTTCAAAGATACGAGGGGTCATTAATTACCACTGAAGTCATGACCTCTGAACAAAATAATGAAAGCATATTGTAAGAGGATAATCTTCTCCATATCCATGATACACACCTTAGATATTGAACAATCCTATTCACTAGATATTTCTTTCTATTCCCAAAATGAACATGATAGTAAAAGTCAGCATTAAAATAATAACACAACAAGTACAGGAGCATCGAAAAAACAGATACCAGAATTCAAATGGACATTCTACTATAAAGATATTATACCTAGGTCAGGTTTTCTTCGTATGGACTTCAATAATGTCATTGTCTTCCATTTCAAGGCTAGCTGGAGTAGCTTCTGGACCAATTTTGTCCCCATCAAAACAAAATACTAAGTTTTGCTGGTCCAGCTTAACTTTGTCAGCATACATTTTGAACAACCGCTCAAACTTGTCATCCTATAAAAATTAGATAAGTCTTAAATACTAAAACAATAATCCAATGACAAATGAAAGATACAACGATAAATATATAGAGAAGTAATAATGCACAGAAAGAACAAAGTACAAAACAGAAAACTGAACCATAAATAAAAGAGTAATAATGAGCATAACAGACAAGTAACTCTGTGGAGATATTCCCTAGCCAAGAATTTTAAAAAAAGAAACGAAGGACTCAGAAGCTAGACATACAGATTATGCCGAGAAGAAGGTCTAAAAATTGCAAACAAATAATACCGTGTACACGCGAAATTGCTTGAGTCCATTCTTGTCCTGGATAGAAATAACTACTTTAGCTCTTTCAATGGTAGGCTTAAATACTTTCTCAGCCTCAACCTCTAGTGAAGCTGGCATTGAACTACCGAGTTTTCTCTTCACAGACTCCTCCGCAGCTCGTATAACATCATCAGCTGATTTCGCAAATGACACCAACTCTTGCTTCTTTAGCCTGCATGTACAGTATGTTAATTGAAAAAAGTAAGAGCAAAGAAGTGGATATGAAGACCAAAAATTCAATTGAAACACCAGAACCTAAGAAAATAGGAAAATGAAGTATTATTCTAATATAGACAAAAACAAAAGCATATACTTCTTGATATTCAGCATAATATTTGTTCAGCCAAACACAAGAAAATGATATGTTCTTTCATTGATAGAATTAGGATTATTTAGGGGTGGGCAAACGGTTCGGTTTTTGCCGAACTGAACCGAACCAAAATATTCGGTTCGGTTCGGTTTCAGAAATCAAAACCAAACGGTTTGAAAACTTAAGAACTGATTGGTTTGTGTTCGATTTGGTCAAATATAATTAAAAAATTAATTTAAAATATAAAACTTAAATTCTAAAATCTAAAACCAAAATCTAAATTATTAACCTAATTTCTCGAACAGAACCGAACTGAATTATTTCGGTTCGGTTCGGTTCGATTCTAAAATTCGGTTTGAATTCTTAAGAACCAATCGGTTTTGGTATCCAAACTGAACCGAACTGGAAAATGCCCACCCCTAGACTATTATTGTTGTTTTTTTGGGGTCATCTGTCATTACAGATGATTCAATTGGTTTCCTTCCTTTCTGCGTCATTCCAAATGCTCCTGAATAAGAAATAGAACTTACAGAAAATGGCATACACCCCTTTTCATTTCATAATCATTTGCAATCCATTTCTCTGGCTATAGAAACACAAACTCTATGAATAATTTGGTATTAAAAATATTTCATTCCCTTATCAGAAAAAGCAAAAAAAAAAAAAAATGGAGAAATCTAAAACAAAGAATTTATTACAGGTAAATTGCAAAAACAAAACAATTCATTCAAATATACCTCAACTCCTTTATGGCTGAATCCTCAACAAGCTGTTTCTGGACTAAAACTTTGGGTGGAGGAGGTAGCCAATCCTCCTCCTCCTCCTCATCATCATCATCACAATTCACAACTTCTAGCTCTTTTATGTCGACTCCTACCTTCTTGCCAACCTAATTCCAAAATGTATTCAAAACATATAACAATCAATAATGGAGCATTTGGAACAGTCAAAAGTGTTTTAGGTTTATTTTACAGTGTCTGATTGAAATTAAAAATAAAAAGGTGCCTCATCAAAATAAAAAGGGAAATTAAAATGCTTTTGGAACAAGCACTGGATAGGTGCTCTCATAGAAAGCCTTTTGAATAAACAAGCACTCAAAGTAATTTTGAAGAAGCACTGGATGGGTGCAAATCTCACTCAAAGAGTGTTTCCACAAAAGCACTACTAAGTGCAATCTAAATCCGCAACATCAATAGTAAAACTAAAACATCAATTCTCTCAAACCACATCATCTAATATCTAGAATCAAATTCATAATATTCCAACACACAAATTCAATTGGGTAACCCTAAATATACAGATTAGAGATTCTTACAGCGGGATTAGAGAACATTCTTCGCTTGGGACGCGGGAATGGAGGCGTATCATCATCTGCCACATACAAAAAAAAAATAATAAGTTACTAATAAAAAAGAAAAAAAAAATCATTTGTTTAAGAGTGTGAAACTATTGCAGCAATTCTTATTGAGGAAAAAAAATAAAATATACCGTCGAGGGAAACGAGATTGTGCGGCTGAACGCGACGGTAGTCGAACAAGGGTTCTAAATCATCAGCTTCAGTTAAATCTGCCTGCATGGCAATCAAATTAAAGCAATTCACAATCAGACAAATCAAATCCCTATATTTAAAATTTTAAAAAATAGAAATTCGAAATTGGAGCTCACCATATTTCCCTCTCTCTCAGTCCCTTCGTCGGTACGTCGACTTGGAGGATTAATTAATCAAGAGCGTCCCCGCCCAAAAGGCCAGAACTGTTTATATTGATACTGTTATTTTTTCTACGGTGTAATAAATATATATTTTTAGATTTTGATAACAATGTAAAATATTTGTGTAAATAAAAAGATATAAAATATTATACTAGTTAATAACTTAGTTTAAAAAAATTATTTATAAATTAAAAAAAAAAAGGAATTATAATGGATTACAATCTCGTATTTTTTAAGTTGAATTCATATTTTTTATTTAATTTAAATTCATCAACTTAATTTTAAGATTATTTATCATTAATTATTTATTTATTTATTTACTTAATTAAATTAATGACAAATATTTAAATATTTAAATTTAAAAATTCATAAAAATCATACAACATCGTTAAAAAAATCATATTATATAGTATAAAAAAAAATCATACAATACCATTAAAAAAAATTATTATATAATATGAAGAGAAAAAGAGTGATAAATTCTTTTATACTCTTAATTAATTCATATCAAGTTTTAGGTAAACTAATTCATGAAATAATAATTAGGCAAAATTAAAGTTATAGTAGAACACCATTATATTGAAAAAGAAAAAGAAATTGGCAGTTTGGCAGCTTAAAGAAATCAACTGTTATAAAAATAATTTTCGTACAAATTATCACGTGAGGTCCACTTATATAGCCAATCTTTTGTTTTATTCAGATACAGCCGTTAGATTTTAAGCTATCCAATCTAATGCCAGTCATTATGAGGGGTAAACAGTTGTAGTAAGATAAAAATTCGAACCTCTGCATGAGTTCTATCGAGTTTTTCAAATTTTTTAATGGTAATATATGAATAAAATTTAATTTTTTTATTTATTAACTATCAATCAATATTTAATTCTTTATTCATTACATGATTAAATTATAAGAGAATCTTGATTTGTGTTGGTATATGAGTATATCTAATTTAATAATAATATGTCTATTTTAAAATAAAGAGTGATAAAATCTCTCACTGATTTCGTTATCTCATAATGTTTTCTTGATGATTTAGTGAGTAAATTAGCTTCAATAAGATGCCAATACGAGCAGAAACCTTATATTTCAGAGAAGTCGAGGCTAAGTCGAAATCAAAGATAGGATTTATGATTATATGCTCAATAATTAGAAGAATAATCGGAGCACGCAATTGAGGTTTAACAAGTTGATATCAGGCCTCGAACTCGACAGTAAGGATGGAGCAGTATTTAATATTTATATAGTAATCATAAGCATGCAACAAGTGACACTGTTAAAGCAAGATTCACGATCGAATTATCCGTGTGTATCAATAAAAGTTATGGTAGATCAAATCAATTAGAATGATTGATTTGTAGATCGAAACTGAGAAATGAAGTTTGTTGTTTATGATTTTAGGCCAGATTTAGAAAGAGTTCTGTCGTAGTTGTTGGACGAAATGTTATAACGAATTGGAACTACTCTATTGTTCTTGATATTCACATGATTTTGTTTTTTAGAACACGTAACTCAACAAAGTGTTTCTAAGTTAGTAGTTTTTCATTCAATTCTCAGTCTTGAATGGCTATTACAGAGTAAATTACAAAATTTGTAGTACATATAATTTATTTTAATTGCTATATCTATCATCTATGCGTTACTTCTGTTTCCCTCGAGCGTAGTTTCTTTCCCATGTTTTATTATTTAAACCAAACAATATATCTTTTCGGTATAATTGGGTGTTTGTCATGTCTATTTGTTTGGTACCCAATTAAAATAACAGAGATGATTGAATTATATGATGGGACTCGAGTAGATTAAATTATGTTGATTACGGGTGATAAAATTATTTATTTTTATATATAATGATTAACTTAAGAGTTAAGTCTTATTTAAGATTGAAGTTGAAATTTAACAAACTCATTTAATTCATAATTTTTTATAAAAATAATATTTAGTCAATTTTGTAAAAGTAACTTATTTTATAATTTTTTTTATTTTGACAACAATTTTTAAAAGTAAGTGAAATTTTACTTTTTTTTATAAAAAATTATTATATAAATCACCACATTTTTTAAAATTTATATTATATCTTTGTATTTTAACAAAAAAAAAGATAATTATATTTTACTTTTAATAAATTTTAATATATAAATCATTAGATATCATATTATCACCATAATTACTTTATGTTCTCACAAATATCAAGTTAATATGAACTTAATAAATATTAAATTTTATTTTATTTGAATTATGTGTAAGTATGAATTTTTATAATATTTTATTTGAGTTGGCCCTTCCTTCATCTTCAAGCTCCTAAAACTCCAAATCATTTGAGACCTGTCAAATGCTCAAGTTATTGTTTGGTTTAAGAGTAAATACAGGAAAATCAAATAGAAAGTGAGGTGTAACTACAGCGACGGAATAAGATTACTCCAAAGAAATTGTTTAGTGTCTTCTTTTTGGCTCTTGTGTGAATGAGAGATTGAGAGAGAGAGTAAGTAAATATGAGAATATATCTCTCTTCTCTATTCTAATATGTGGACAGTTTAATTTATATGGTGAGATTTTTTAAAGGAAATAATTAATATACACACTTGAATTGCCCAAGTGTAATTGGATTTGGGCAATCAGATTTGTCCGCGCAAATCATCGCACGTATGGTGACAACCGACAACTTAGGATTGTCAAATCCAAGCTTTTCTAGTGGACTATTGGAATCTCTAGTTGCCGCCTTGTTCATTCTATTATTTAATTTATTATAATTATATTTGATCACAAAATTTTTTTCCCACCGCATCATCTTATTGCAACAAGTTACCTCTTTCTATTTTCCATAGATTTAGAACACCCATTATTTGTTTCCAATGATTTATAGTAAGCACACGTTTGTGGCACCAGTTATCCTTCTAATTGTTAAAAAAAATTAACCTTTTAGTTGTTCTATTTGTGCTCACAATTATTTGTTTAGAGTTCACCTGTTAATTATTAACTATGCGAGGGGCTACCTTACTAATTATGCGACGGACTGCCTTACAGCAACAGCCCTTTGCATAAATATTATTTGACTGTGGGCCTTAAATAAGACCTACAGCTGGGTGTGAGAAGCTATACCTTACCGTTGCTGTAAGGTAGCCAGCTCTGACTATGCAAAGTGATTTCATTAGATTTCAGTTATTAATATCCAACGGTGCTTTATCAGTTATTAATATCCAACAGTATTTTATCTGACGGACAACCATGAGGATATGTTGATCAAGAGGTAACATATTCGTAGTCTATCAATGTGATACTAAATAAAGTATATAATCGCTTTATAATTGGGGTTCAACTAGCTTTTTTTTTGTAATATTGATTTACAATATTATTATAAATATTATATTATTATTCTATTTATAATTAATTTTTATAACTAAATATCCGAAGATTATCCACTATACTCATTTTTTGTGAAAGAAAAGACTGATTTTATTCAATTATTCATAAAAAATTAATTCTATTCAATTATTTAATAATTAAAAGAAGATTGAATTAACCCCTATAAATATTTTTACGACCACTCAAATTCTTACGGATGACTCGAACTCATTTAATAATTAAAAAAATATTAAATTAATTCCTATAAATATTTTTATGGTGGTTTAAACTCTTACTATCAAGATTGTAAGCATAAAAATTCTTCTATTAAACTACAAGTTGATCAGTGGGGTCCAGCTAGCTTGAAATTGTGATTTGGTACTCCCATAATTCGTCTTTTACTGATTTGGTCATTAGATTTGTAACATGGCAATCGAACGGCTGTGAATTAATTTAGACAATTATTGTTTGAAGTGGCTACCGTCACGACCCGTTTGAGTTAGGTTTTCAAAGATATTAAGGTTGTATTTGGAAATATCGACGGTAAGGGGATTGCAGTCGTTAATCCAAAAATCAAGAGAAACATGAATCAGCCTTTTTTGCATTACTATGGCCAGTTGAGATTATACAAGAGAGTACCAATCGAGTTCTGCATCATTTAACTGAGAAGACAAGTCGTGGACGAGTCATATGGAAGGGGATTTTGTGAAGATCCCATCGTAGGTGTGGATAATCAAATACGGATGAATCGACGTCTAATTTGAAATTAAGGTACATTTTTTCCAAATAGTTGTAAATTTGGGGTGGTTCATTATCGTGAATGTGAATAATAGTTTTGTGTAAATGGTTGAAGCAATAAGTGTGTTAACCTAAGATTGGTTTGTTGAGATCATAAAACAGCATTATCTTCCTTTCTTGAAATTATGCAATCGGATAATTGAGTAAATGTAATTGTGTTGGATCGATTTCAATATGCATGCGAACGTGTGTCGAGGCAATTATTCGAAATGAGTATTGTTGTCTTTGCCCTTTAAGCTTACCTCCTTATGTCGAAATAGCTTTTAGAATGTAAATGATATAGAATTGTCAGTAATTAGATGGAATTTTAATTTGTAATGGTTATATGATATCTAAATAATTAAGTCTGAAATCATTGGTTTGAAAACGGTTGTTTTGCAGAGGTTTACATATATATACTCAGGGAGATAAATAAAGTTGTCAATCTACTTATATAAGGTTGATTTGGCAGTATACGAGTAATTTGGATTTTGTCATGAGTCGGTCCGCTGGTTAAATTATCCGCTGTTTTTGGCATTGTGGTTATTGGAAAGATGTTGAAAAGGTGATAATTTTTTGCGAATCTCTGAACTGAGAAGAGAAATACTCAGGGAGACTTATTGGAGTGGATTTTGAGGAGATAATTTGTCTCTGTTGAGTCTCAATAGTTGTTGAGTGATTGCCTAATTGTCAATTGAGGTATGTTCTGCATAGACATTTTCTATTTTGGGGTTCATAATTTTTTTCTTTTCTATATGGTTCTTCACTGGGTTGGAATGAAGAGATAGAAATCTTGAATGAGTAGTTTTCGAACATAACTGGGTGCTTGTAAATGCATTAGGTTATATACACTTAAGAGTGGTTCGTCGAGTTATGTTATTTTGTAAATGAGAAGAGCGCAGAGGGAACTGTGTGTTGTTTTTTTTTTTTAGTATCGAATGTATTGAGTATTGTATGCAGTCCACCGATTGATAAGATGTATTTCTTTGATAAATAATTTCAAAAATACCCTTCCCTTAAAAAGAAAGAGAAAGAAAAATGATACTTGGGATCGTCCTTGAGTTGCCTGCAGGTAAACAAGTGGTTGGTTGAGGTTTGGAAACATGGCTGAAGCCCAGAATTGTAAAATTATTTAATAATACTTGGATGAATCTGAATTGCCCAGAATTTGGAAACATGGCAGCTCTGCTTTTTTTTTACCATAAGATGATGCATTTATGTGGCATCAGCTTACAATTATCTAGAGCTTCACTTTTGTGCAATTGATTTCTAAATTGATTGGATTCTTTATCTAGTTATTTAAAGGAGATGACTGAGGGCTGAAGCTACTAGAGAGATTGATAAAACTAAATGTAGAAGTGCATAAACTTAAGGAAACAAAAAAGGGGAAAAGCTAATAGTTTCATGACATTCAGAAGAGAGACAAAGCTCTTTGGGTTAAAGCTCTAGAATTCAGAATGACTATGAGCATAGCGCACTGAATTATTACGAAATCTTCTTAGAGGATAGTAGATGGACTTCTTAAAGTAGTAATTGATGAAACAGGATCAACTTTTAAAAGTTATATTTAATTTCGATTGTATTGGTTCTATTAATCATCACTTTAATTCATATTTTAATAATCTTACAATTCCATTCAATAAAAAGCTGAGCAATTTTTTTTTTTTTTTTGGAGAGATGAAAATTAGAAAGTGATAAATAAAAGGTAATTTTAAAAATAAATGGAATTAATTGGAAAATGGGGTGAAGGCGATAAATTGAGGGGATCAAATACTATTATTATGCTAATTATTTTTGTTATTTTCAATTGTTAATACCAAAGAAGATTGGCAGGTGCTCTTCTTTTTTTTAAATTAAACACTTATCTAAGTTCAAACCTGAAATTTCTCTCTTTACTACTGGAAGAAGACCTTGGCTTCAAGATTGATAAGCTGCTTAATTATACTTATTTATGATAACTACACGGCGTCAAAAGGGATTAAACATATAACTACCTATACCCAAATCTTTTTAGCATCATTTTTAACACTTATGGATAATTTGAATTTATGTGCCGGAGTAATCATTAACCTTCTTTATCAGATAGGGGGTTATTAATAACTTAACAAATAATAATAATTTGTATGCCACACAGAAATTCTTACTCTGATTTAAACTCCTTATGAAGAGAATGATTGTAGACATTTATTTTAAAACCTACAGCATTATGAAATAGAGAATGTATTTAACTTATTTCATTAACAATATTTTTATTCAACTACCCTTGACAATTTTTTCCTCACAATACTTCCTTAAACCGTAAAATGAAATTATTGTCTAATTTACCTCTACTGATTTTTTTTTTCAATAATGGCCAAAATTTAGAACTATCTACTTAGTCAGTTAGTCCAATAGTGAAATCACTCATTTACATTGTTTAGAATTTTGGATTGACTACAATGTTTCGATTGGTATAAGTAAGACATTGAAATTTTTATCAATTATTTACAAATTAATAAAAAAACCTCTAACATACAATAAAAATTATAACTCTTACAATCTCATTTAAAAAAAAAAAAAAACAACTGCCACACCTCCTTTAGTCCAATTATTTTTTTTCCTTTTAAGTGTCTATTGTCTTCATTTCGCCCCAAAAAAAAAAAAATTATTGCAGCATTAGCATTAAAAGTGAGTAGAGATTCAGGGCTTTGACCATATAATATTTAAGGACAGAACTACATCCTAATCGAATATTTAAGTACTTAAAAGTGAATATTTTAAGTATTTATTTTAAAACTATTAGATAAACCAGTACTCGCATTGCGAAAATGAGTTTCAGCCTCAACTTGCATAAACCAATTGGCTGCATGTATTATGCGTTTAGTTGTTACAACATATTTACCCATTCGTTGTATGCTTTAACCTAATAGTTGTTTGCTAATGGTTGACCGACCCATTACCGACTTGACAAGTTACTTCCAATCCCTGTCGTGTGTCATCCTAGTTCGTTGGATGATATCCAACGGTCATATAACTACAAGACAAAAAAGTGGGATCCGTTGCAGCGTAGACGTGGCCTTATAATTGAAAAGAAAAAGTAAGTATTTACTTAATACGTACGTAACAATTCATGATAAAATTAAGTCACATCCCAAATTCTAACTTTCTTGTTTTTTACATAACATTATTATTTCCAAATTCTTCTTTGTCCAAGCATGTAAGGGGAGTTGTCTTCTTAAGTATTTATATCTTTTGTAGAAATAATTAACTAATTAAGAAATCAATTTTGAGGGCTTTGAATTTAATTTGACTGTCTAACTTCAGTCAAATTTTATCAATGGAAACTAATTAATGAACTAACAATCCTTTTTAGTTTCTTTTGTTTTATTAGTATCAATCTGCGAAAATCTAATATGATAGATAACATGGTAGAAACAATTTTATTTGCTAAAAAGAAAAATTTTATGCATACAATATAAATGGATTTTCCAAAACACTGGACAAATGTTAAATAATTTATGTTATTCTTTATTCATATGAAACGAAAGCAAATGAGTTTGTGAATGTTGGACACATTCAAAAGCTTCAACACAAAAACATTTTGTCTTCGGAGAGAATAATATTAATATCCATGTGAAGAAAACTACAGGCATGTGCGACATATGCCAAACTTGGTTAAATTGCTTTTCATGACCTTATCTTTTCTATTATAGAAAATCTACCAAATAAACCATCTTCATAAATTTTTTGCTATCATTTTATCAAAACTTAAACTTTAAATGCTATTCATTATTGGAAACTAATTTCTTCAGTCAACTGTGTTTTTCATACAAGGTTGAAGAGGTTGAATGTCAATTAACTTAATGAGTAACATAAATTTCGACTTAAAAACCTTAATAAAATTTATTAACCAATTATTTTATAATTTACTCTTATAATTGGTAGAGTAAAACAAATTATATATGTATAATAATTGAACAACATTTTCCTAGGCCAAAATTGTGAATATATACATTTTTTTCCCTTTCTAAACATTCTATTATCCAGATACTTCAAAAGTTTTCTAACAAGTTTTTTTTTTTGTGTACTTTTTGACCATTTTTGGTTCATTTTACAAATATGGCCCCCAAAATCAAAGTTTATGATGACTGTACAAGCAAACATAAGTTTACGTACAATCCATTAAATTAAGGGAAAACGTGTTTCTTTTGCTGAACAAGTATAAATACATGTTATTGATTATAATAATATTATACATATTAAATTTTTAATTTTAAATAATTATTTTAATAATATAACATTCATCAATTAATTAATGAAATAATACAATTAATTCACTTAAATTTTATAAAAAATTTTAATTAATTATTAAATATTAAATTATTTAAAATAATTATTTAAAATAAAAATTTTAGATATATAATATTTACTCGATTGATTAATTCTATCTTTTTTTTTTTTTATAGAAGGGATTAATCCTATCTATTATGGAAATAGAACGAACTAATTAATTATCAATTTTAATTAAGAGGTTTGAACATAGTTTGACTGTCTAACTTGAGTCAAATTTCATTAATA
Organism: Murraya koenigii; assembly: GCA_025617385.1. NCBI lineage: Eukaryota > Viridiplantae > Streptophyta > Magnoliopsida > Sapindales > Rutaceae > Murraya > Murraya koenigii. The sequence goes on from CM046815.1 coordinate 27,868,023, forward strand.
GTAACCAATTAGTGAACTTTCAATGATTGTCACCACGTGTCATTTTCCGTTACTTTTTGGCTTATACAAATAATTAAAAGCAAATATAACAAGATATATAGTAGAAGCAATTTCATTTGTTACAAATTAAAAACTTACACATAAAATGAAATTTCACAACATAGAAAAACAATCAAGTGATATTTGTTGTTAATTCATTCTTTCTCTCGTTCTCTCTTCCTTTTTTTTTTCTTTTTTTTTTAAAATAATTATTTGTTATTAAGTTTCTTTTTCTGCGTGCTTGCAACTTTTCGTGTCAACGGGCTAAAGCTGCTGTTGACTCAGGGAAACAAGTTTGTCAAATTTTGCCAAAAAAGGAAACATAGGGCTACGTGTGCCGCGGCGATTGGCTGGCCGCAGGAGCATGGTCCTACGGGAAAAACAACTAAGCTATTTATTTTCATTTTCACGTGTAATTTTGAACCACTCCGAAGTTCATGTGCAGCAAAGCAAAGTGTTCTATTTACAACTCAAGGGCACAGCCCCACTTACAAATCTGCACTAGCTAGGCCGGCGTTTCCAACCTAAAAAAGCACCACATCCTTCATTTTCTCTCAGTTTCTCACATAGTTTCTTGATCTCTTTCTCTGTTAAGTTCAACCTCTAAGTTAGTCCCTGTCAATCGTCCCCCGGGTTGAAACCTTATTTCAATTCTCTTTGTGTTATAATTGTTTTGATTTTGCTTGCTTTGTTTTTGTTTCTAAACATGCAGAGGAAAGAACTGATGTTTCCAAGTAGCACGGTACCCAGCTTTGCTAGAGGAATCAGTATTCTGCTGGTGGATCACGATACGACTTCTCTCTTCTACGTAGCTTCAATGCTAGAACAATATTCATACAAGGGTATAAATAAATAAATTATTTGACTATCCTATATATCTTTTTGTTTTCATAAATTTTAGTTAAAAAAATCTCTAGATATGAAAATAATTTGATGCTTTCATTTTATTTTTCCTTTTTATTTGCTTACTAGAATCTGAACTTCATATAGTTATCCCTGTGGTCTTTCATGAAAATCATCATACAAAATCTATATATAGATCATCCTTTTTAATATTTGCATGCATTCTGGATTTTTGAAAAATGTTGTCTATATGATTGATTAAGTAATATATCCGTAGAAATTTCGATTCAGATGATATATGCTAATAGATCTGAGGAAAAAAACACCTTAATTAGAAAAGGATAAGTTAGAGATCTATACTCAGGTAGCTGGAAACATCAATAACAAAGATTTCAAAGCTTAGAACCAAGCCAAGGTGAAAATTATTTCATGTTTCTAACCTAGTTCTTTCCTTTTTTTCTTCCATGATAAATACTTTCTCAATATGTTTCATATGTTTCTTATTCTTTTATATATATATATATATATATATATCTCAACAATTTAATTTTATAATAATTAGTTTGTTTCACTCTTTTTACTTAAATTTTTTTTAAAAAAATTGGAAAACTTATTTATTCTGCAATTATGAAAAGGGAAATATTAAGGTTATTCTCCTTCAATCTGTGATAATTTACACAATTGTCATTATTTAATTATATATCTTCCGAACAAATGTTACGCTAATTTATTTATTAATGAATTTTATTTTTATACTGACATTAGTACTCTCAGTATACTCAACCTAAAATGGTTAATTTAATTTATCAAACCATCTTTCAATGTTCTTTTGTTGGTTCTATATATTTACTTATATATATATTGTCTGTATAGAGAAGCATCGGCATAGTATTTTGAACATGAAATAGCTTAATTTAATATAACAATTTTAACTTTAAAACAATAAATATTACACCCTCTTATCAGTTAATTATTGCCTATTATCATCACTTAATTAATTTGGTTGATATGAATTTGAGGGTAATTAAATTAATGTTGTTGGTCCAACCTTCTTTCAGTTACCACCACTGAACTAGCATCTGTTGCTTTGTCATTGATTCGAAAAGAGAAGGATCGATTCGAGTTGGTCATGGCTAGTGTTAATTTTTCAAATATAGACAGTCTCTCTTTACTTCGTGTATTACTTAAGGAGGAAATTCCTATCATTTGTAAGTCAAATTTCAACTTTTCTACTTATTATTATCATTATTATTGTTGTTGTTTTTTCATCATATATATGAATTTATTCTTTCTAATTTTGCAGTGATGTCCTCTAGAAGAGATGGGATTTTTCCCTGGAGTGTCCTAGTTGAAGGGGCATGCTTTTTTCTCGAGAAGCCAATTTATTTCGATGATCTAAAGTACCTGTGGCAGCATTCGTACATATATAAGAGGAGATCAAAAATTCAATCGGAGGAAGCTCGAAAACCAGAGCCAGAAATATTGTTGAATCATGGAAGCATTTCTCAAGGTATAAGGATCAATGAAGGAGGTGATGATGTGTCTAGGAATATTGCCAATGCCAGTGCAACTGATGACGTGCGATATGGTATCAATACTGATCAAAATGAGGAGAATCACAAGCGAATGGAAGTCGATGCTCAAGTTCACATATTTGATGAAAATAGCGTCGAAGAATCACAAAATACTTGCAATATGGAACAGCACTTGATCGTGGCTAATGATCAAATTTGGAAACAAGGAGGACTCATCAAGACGAAGAGATCATTGGATGATGATAAAGGAGGAGAAAAGAAGAGAAAATTGAACTCCGATAATAAAAACTCCAACAGTTTTATGGTACCCACTGAGGAGAAAGGGAAAGAAATGAACGATAACAACAATGGACACGTCAAGAGGAAAAGGAAACCTCGTATCATTTGGACTTCAGAGCTACATCTCAAGTTTATGGAAGCTGTTAGTTCACTTGGAGATATAAGTAATCAATTCTTTCTCTACAAACGATTATAAATATATAAAGTTTTGAAATCATGTGCTCTCCCCTTTCTCATTCGATAGACTATTCAAATGTTTTCCTTTGTTTGCTTTCTGGATGCATGCAGAAGCTCGTCCCAAACTAATATTGCAGAAGATGAATGTGCCCGGGCTGACACAACGCCAGGTTTCTAGCCATCTGCAGGTACATTTATTTACCAACTATATTCACTTCTTAAATTAGGGTTTTGCTTTGCGCCCTTATGATTTGACTCTTGTAGTTTGCTCTCCTTCATGACTATATAAGTATATATAGATGTAGGCTTCATGTGCATATATACTAATACTAAATAGTCATCGGAATTATGGTGATCAGGCAATAAAATAACTTACTTTCATATATGTGTGTGTGTGTGTGTTAGATAATGGAGGACCAGGATACACATGCACATATTAGTCTTTGAAACTTCATAGTAAATTAAATGTCCGAGTTATAATGCAGTTGGCCTTTACCATATTGCATGTAATTTTCTGAGGTTTTTATATACTTAAAGAGATCGAATGTTGGAAAATTGCCTTTGTTATTATATTAGTAAGAGTAATTTCACGTGCAAAAACACTTGTACAAACTCTATTTATATACAAACTGATGGGGCTTGTTATATCATTGTGTCAATAGCACATTTGAATAAAATCGAGATGTTTAATTGTTGCTTGCACTAGGATGAATTTAAATATAGATATATGATTCAAATATCACAAGGTTCAAGTTGAGATCCATAGTATACTTTTTGGAAATATTTCAGTTTCTAGTTCAGGAGGAAAATGATATATACTTGATATTTTGTTGCTTCTTCTGTTTCCTTAATCAAAGCTCGTCTTTTACTCTACTATTCAATTTTCTCTTTCATTCTCTTTTTTTTTTTTTTTGGAATTTGGAGAAAGCTTACTTACCATTCTTTCTCGTTGTTAAGAATTACAAAGCTCAAGTACAGCAGATTTATGACAATGCCATAAGTGATTTGCCTTCAAATACGGAATCATTGCAAACTCTTGAGAGGATCAAGCCATCAGTGGTGTGTCAGCCAACACTCAACAATCATGAGTTTGCAGCTGCAGGTAATGTGACACAAACAATTTCATCAAATTTCTGAGCGTGCTGCAGCTCTCAAATTGCGTGTTTAGCAATTTTAAGATTAATAGGCTTGTAAGGAAATTCTACCAATCATCTGAAATGGATTAATGGTGATCATATTTATAGAGAAAACCCAAGGAGCAGGTATTGTGCAAGTTGATAATGCTTTGGGAATTTCAAGCAATGCGGCTAATGCAGGAGAGGGAAATCAGGACGTGAAAGCCATTGCAGTCCTGGAACCTCCAGCAGCCAGTTCGGTTAATGCAGGAAAGCCTGCCTATGATGCCCTGTTGAAATTTCTTGATGACGATGAAGAAGAAATCAAAGCTGGTTTAGGTGGTGAACTGAAACCAGCTGATATTGATCAATACTGTGAATGGCTGACAGAAGCCTTAATGGAAAACAGTGAACATTCTGAATGATTCAGTAAGTGTAATTCTATGAAACAGCACCTCAATGTATCTTCCTGTAGATCATTTTTGCTAAAGCATCTCACTTACATATTTTCTCGTTTTTGTCTCAGCCTCAGATGGAGCCTCAATACTTCAGTGGATAGAGCATAGAGGTCCGGATGGCACGCATCAAAGGTCTTTGAAGCAAAAAACCAGTTGAAAATTAACAGACATAGCTACAAACCAAGAAAAGTGTGACAAAAGAAAGTTTTAATTTCCATATTGTACATTTAACTATACCGAGAAACTTGTAAATATTTACCAACTTTTGTATGTAGTAATTTTAAATCTCTTATATTTGAGAACATTTGGTATTAAATAGTTGCAATTTAGTTTCATGCTAATCTGTTATAAAATATGCAGCAGCTTCTCAATCATTGATAATCATGTAACTTGAGACGGTAAGTGAAGCCAGATGGTAAGCAACATTTCTATCTCATATACAGTACTGCATTTGTAAATGCCTAAGAGGAATATTTCTCACCTTTGATGAAAAATCAGCATTCTGTTTCTTAACCTGTGCATTTTCACTCAATTCTAGAACTGCTAAATTCCTTAGCTAAAACATTAAGACGCTTTTGATTCCTGCACATAGATGTGCAGAACGTTTTCTGCAAATGAAAGTTTACTTGTAGTAGTCTTTAAATCTATAATGTGATAAATGAACCTGCATTGCATGAGGGGGGAAAACTGAACGCCACCTATATGTACAAACTGTATTCATATTAAGATTATACTACTAGTTATACACTTTCTCTCTTCTTACATTTTCAAACATGATTCTTTGCTTTTCTTTTTATTATAATAGAGTCTCTCCTAGTTACAAATGCCTGTGATAAAAAGGAAAATGATCACGTTATATTTTATGTCCAACAATAAGGAATTGTCTAAAGTTCTCTTCAGATGCCAACAAATGTCTGCATGCCTATGTTTTGCAACATGCATTTAAAATCTAAAATTAGCGCTGATTCAACACATCAGAAAATATACAGAACTCAAAAGAAAATTGCAGGAAATGAATGAGAGAACAATAATATACATCATTTATTTCCTAAGTGACAATCAATAAACACTACCTATATATAATTTTAGCTACCAATGTTAGTTATAGGGCCTTTAAACCAATGGCGAGCACTGAAGATCCAAGCAGATACAGTAAGAATGAGCAAGCCACAAACTGCAACGGGAGTGTAGTTAAGTGTCTCACTAGTTATTGGGTAGGCCACAGGCAAGGAGAAGAGGACTGAGATTGTTGCCACCCAAAGAACCGCAATCCAACCGACCACGACCCCATAACGGCCCAAGTTGAAAGGTCCGGGAACAAAGGACTTGCGTGCCAAAGTCACCCTGAAGAAGATGGGTAGGGCATATGCAATGTACAGCCCTATAGTAGCAATAGATACCATGGCTTGAAATGCCACTGCACTTCCAAGATACTGCAAAGGATTAAGAAGAAACAAGTGGGAGATTAGCAGTTGATGGAAGAAAAGTAACACTGCAACAGAGTGTAACTAAGAAGAAATAAAATGATGCAGGCTTAACCAAGATAAAATTGACAACTTCACGTCATGTTAACAAATCAGAGCATTTTGCTATAATAGGACACAGTGATCTTTTGAAACTGTCAATGAAAAAATACAAAACACAAAATGACTCAGAATTAAAATCAAAATATTATCTAGAATTTTTAATTTATGAGTGGAAAGATGAAAGAAAAATTAGATGTATTTGATGTTCGCATCAGATAGAAAATCAACCATTTTCTGACATGAAGTTAGATGGAGCTTATCTCAATCTTATAAGCTATTTCTTTCGTCTACAAGAGATATCAAATTTCAGATGGATATGCTAAAGGAAAAGAAAAAAGTGTGCATGTTGAGGAGAAAGAAAGTGAGAGAGACTGGCACATACTGTTAGTGCCATGCAAAATGATATAATTGCAGATAGCCAAACTGCATTTATAGGAATGTCCTGACTGTTCACTTTGTGCCAAAATGATGAGAATGGCATGGCTCCATCTCTTGAAAATGCATATGCCATCCTGACATTAAAAAAAAAATGGAGAGCAATATAAATTAAATCAACCCAAGTGCGCCATCTATTTAAAAACAAGTCAAAGCAGAGGTACCTGGAGTTGCTTGTTACCGAACTCATACCACAGAAAAATATGGCAATAGCAACCACTCCTAAACAAACAATTCCCCCAACTCCACTGCCAAATCTATTCTTGAATGCCAGATAGAATATTTCTGCAATAGCATAACCACCGGCATCATTGTCCTCACTTAAAAGGTTCGGGATGTTGGTAACTGCAAAGGTGATACCGAGTAGGTAACCCCATCCAAAAATAATAGATATTCCAATGGCACTTATTATTCCCTTTGGTCCATTCCTATCAGCATTCTTTGTTTCCTCTGTCTAGAAATAGAAGGTCAAAGGAAGAGTGATAATCAACTTTCAGTTGTCTGATTAACTAGCAGAAAGGAAAAGAGCTAACATTCTTAGGAATTGGTAAAACAGAAAGAAAGAGAAGACAACCAAAGTTTTTGAAGTCTTTAATTGATTCTATTTATAATGCAAGTAGACATAGATGATTATCTTTGAGTTGTTCATGGTGTGATCCAGGGTATGTTTTGGAAGAAGAGACCTCTCAAAACAGAATGTGAAATAATGTTTGAGTATAAACTAAATGTCGAGATGTTTCAGGGAGAAAGCAGTGAATAGAGGCAATAAAAGAGCAATACAACTTACCATATGAGCAGATGCATCATAGCCAGTAAGGGTATACTGGCTCATTAGAAGTCCGAGAACAAATATATAAAATTTACCGTTGATTCCATCCCCGTTGTCAGTGTTGAAGTGAGTAAAAACAAACTTTGCACTGGCCGTCTCCATTGAAACAGAGGGAATGAGAATCATAAGAACCATAACACCTAAAAAATTGCAAAGAACCATCACAATCCAAAAAGCAGGGTTGCCTCAAGAAAAGACATGAATACTCAGCCGGAGTTCTCCCCACCTACGAGATTCCATGCAGCTGCCAGCTGTCCAAAGAAAGACAATACGGAGATAGGAAGGCTGTTTATTATCGCGTGAAGGAGCAGAATTCCCCCATGGAAAGCTATAACTACATATTTCGATGCCTCATATCCACCATCATTTTTCCCACCTGTGCTAAGCAGAATGATCACCTGAATCATCTGTGCCAATGAGAAATCAATACTGGTTGTAACAGCCCACTGCAATTAAAAAGTTCCCAAATGGTTAGAGCTTATAGCCTATCATATGAAATTAAATCAAGTTTCGCCTTACAGCAAATCAAAAGAATACCGGGTTTTCATTACCTGACCAACAATGTTAAACCTGCAGAAGATAAAATGCATATAGATTAGAAGCCATAACTGCAGAAAGTCTAACTTGGATGTATCTTTTGTACTGATCCAGCTTGATAGGCAATATATTTAAAATTTTTGGGATGAAGAGAAACAAAGGAATGATGCTGGATATTCTACTATCACTTGGACTTTGTTTTGACTCAAACAATTACAAGCCAATTAAAAAAAGAGTTAATAATGCTTTATCTAATTTCTACATTAGAGCTTTGAGTAAAGGAGCAGTAAAAGCATGAAGGGTTAAACAGAGAGTTAGGATGGAAGTGTTCTGATCAATCCTACAACAAATGCATAGTTTTGAGTTGATTCACTATGTCTCATTGCCAGGAACTCTCATAATATTAACTTATAACAGGAAATTACTTCCATCATCAGGATTCAGGAGCACAGAAAATTTAGTGATACCTAAGTCATGCTGCCTCCTAAAGCAAAAAATAAAATGAAAAGAAAAAGAATGAAATAAGCAATGCTTGAATTGCTGATTATGACTGCAGCGGTCAGGCTACAGAAGCTCTATGGTAACTGAGGTTAGCACAGAATCTAAACTAAAGTGAACAACCTCAAAAACCAAATTACAAAATAAAGAAAACAGAAGCAATCTACTTATTCCTAAAATGGATTATTTTTGCACCAATAGGATTATTAAGTAAATCACATGAAAATATAACGCAAACAGAACAAGCTTTCTAAGTACCAGAAATTTCAAACATCCAGATCCAAGAACATAATGATTCTCATTTGAGGGACCCCTGCAGCTTTATGAGATTTTTCGGATTCAACATATCAAATAAAAATAATCAATTACCACCTTATCTTTAGGCATTAAACATCCGCTTTTGACAAGGCTTCAAAATCCAAGCATAAGCCTCATGCTTGTAGAAGCTTGGCTACGGAGAGTGTGCGCTTGTGGCATGCCCAATCTTCGCGGACTTCCTCTACTTCCATACGGACAGCTAGCAGCTCGCCTTGCACGAAGTCGCGGAGTTTCATCAACTCCTCGTGGAACACTTGGAATTCCCTGAGGGTGTTGGCTTGCTCTTGCATGAGGGCCTCGTTGCCACCGTGAAGTCGGCGATATTCGCCTCGAGGCCGCCAACCCTTTCCTCCAATGTTTCGAGGGTGTCCTCGATGACGGACATTGTTGTTTCCAACGTAGCCAATCGTGGCTCCAAAGCATCGACGGATGCGGCCTTCGACTTGCCTCGAGTCTTGGCCTCGCCTGCGAGTGTCATCGCTGCCCCGACTTGGTTCCGGGATGTTCTCCACACCATGAGCACCGTCTTGCGTCAAGCTTGAGGTTGGAAGGTTGGCCATTGCTAGAATGCGTGTGTGCAAACCGTAGCTCGATACCACTTGTCACGGATGGGTGTTTTAGCGAAGAAACCTGCAGCGCACACTTAAATTCCCAAGAAGTCAGAATCATGTTAAACACTCACGCAATAGACTATGAAATGAAAGGTCGACGGACAGAATCATAAATCAGAATTGGTAATGAAATTGCTAAGAAATGATTACCAGCCAGTCATCCAAGAGGCAAAGGGAGCCCATTTAGAACCAGCAAGCTTTGCACTCCAATAGTAGAGACCACCAGAAGTTGGGTAAGAAGAACAAATCTCAGCCATTGACGACCCAACAAACAGAGTGAAAGCACCAGCAATAAGCCAACCATAAACCAATGAAATTGGTCCACCAAAATTCAACCCTGTATTGTATAGGGTTGTGATACCAGTAAGCACTGATATAATCGAAAACGAAAACGCAAAATTCGACAACATCCTGCAACATCAAACCAAACCAACATCCAGAAACACAACCTCAACAAACTGCACCTACCCAGTTCATGTTAAAGACCAAAAACTAGAAACAAATAAAGGGCTGTTGAGAAACTTTACGAGAGATCACGTTTAAGCTCTTGCTTGTAGCCAAGCTCATTGAGACGAACATGGCCTGAATCAACAGAAACGCTGCCGTTTGCTGTAGTATGAGATGGAACACTCAACTTTTCCATTTACGGTCACAGAAAAAGAGATTCAAGAATCAAAAGAGAGATAGAGAGACAGAGACTAGCCTTTTTTTTTTTATTATTTTGGCTCTTTTAACATAAAATGACCAATCTCGTGATCTCTCTACTTCCTTCTCTCTCGGAATCCCTATATCATAAATATTTCTCTGCAAAATTTATTCACATGCCATCTGTATGTATATATAATACAAAGAAGACTTTTAAGCAAACTATGATATGTGGTGACTGAGCCGCCCAGTCCACTAATAGTAACAGAATATTAAATTTTGGTGGGAACGTCAAGACACGTCTCTGATTGCTGCCATCTTCAAATGTCATCTGATTTTACTGATTTTGTTTTATATATATGGCAAATAATTATACACTTGCATCCATTAACCAACAAAAATTTGAAAATTTCTGTATCAAAATTTAGGGTGTTTACTTAGATTAGGGAATTGGAATGGAGAGTGTAAACGATTGACGGTATTTAATTGTTGGAGTAAAAGTGAACTGGAATCAAATATGTGGGATTTAGATACACTTAGATTAACGAATGAGAATTTGATTTTTATAAAAGATTGTGAATCAAATTCTCATTCCTTGAATTATTCATTGAGAATAAAATATGTATGATCTATATATTCTTAAACATGCATGATCCATATATATTTAAATTAAAGAATGAGAACTTGATTCTTATAGGAAGTTGGGAATCAATATCTTATTTCTTAAACTCTCCATCTTATTTAATTGAATTTTCATAATCTCCAATTTGTCCAAAATTATGTTTTGTCACTTTTATATTTTGGCCTCTGTCAAAGTTTTGTAATATTTATAAATAAGTCATTTATTATTATTATTATTATTATTATTATTATTATTATTATTATTATTATTCTTCTTCAAATAATAATAATCATAATCACAATTATTATAATAAATAACGACAATAATCGACTAAAGTTATTTTAATAACTTATAATAATTAATTCAGTTTCAAGAAAAAATAAACATATCAATAATAATATAACTCATTTTTATTTCGATTCCTACAGATAAAATAAATAATTTGTTCTAATTTTTATTCTCTAATCTGATTACAATCTAATTCGATTACTGACTATTAAATGTATCGTTAAAAAGTTTAAACTCATAAATTACTCCTTATCTTGTAACTCAGTGGTACAATTACTTGTGTGCTCCAAACTAAATTAAGGGAGCACTTAAATTTCATAATACTCATTTTTTAACATCTTCAACCTAGATTAAGGGGGCACTTGAATTTCATAGGACTCTTTTTTTTTTTTAATAAATGATATATTATTTTCACATTTAGTAAGAGCAGATTTCTAACATAACGTTCAAATGAGCTGAGGTTTAAAAACTTGATCGTGGGCAACTTGTGATCCACATGTTAATAAACCGCATAGGCCGCAGTTATACTTGCTGTGATCGGGCCACATGTGATGTGTGTGGTCGAAGGAATGAACAGTGACAGAATCTTTCCCCGAGTCTGGTTTGATAAATAAAGAAAAGAAGTTAATTTGCACGGGGAATTGGATTTCCTACGCACATGCAAAACAACCTGTGTTTTAGATTTTATTTTTAGTTTCGCGACTTGGTCGGCAACGCATTAGCTGGTTCGTTGGCTATAAAAGAAATCTTCAATAAAAATATACACTTTTTCTATTAAAAAACATATAAAATTCTTGAAGTGCGTGTCAATTATGAGGAGTGGACCTCAAATAATGAAATGAAGTCAAAGATGTAAAAAGTATGGGCCCATGCCAAACCAAAATAAAAAAAGTTGACGTTGAAAATCTTGTTGGGTAGCTCCTCCTAGCGAAAGAGGTCGTCGAGTTGTGTTTTTATCGTGGTGATTTTGTGTTGTGTTAAATTAAATTTAAATGGATTCAAATATTATTTATTTAGTAATTATATTTAAATATTAAAATTTTAATTCAACATAAAAAATTAACAGATTATTTAATTATCTGTTTAATATTTATATATTTAATAAAATTTATATCAAATATTTACACAATATATATATATATATATATAATTTATTGATATTATTAAATATATGTCTCTATTTATATTTTATGTATTTATATTATTAAAATTTTAAATTTATTTAAAATTTTATAAATAAAACACTATATATATTTATATTTTAAAAAAATTATGTCTAATATTTAAATTTTGATGATAAAAATTTATAAATTAATTTATTATAAAAAATATAAGTATATCATTAATTAGGTAAATAAATTAAAAAATTTAATCCAACATCAAAAAAATTATGTCAATTTACATTCGACTCGTTTAATAATTATGTCTAATTTAACGATTTATGTTTATTTATTTATATTATATTTGTGTCTAATAATCAAATCGTATTAAATTTTAATAGTTCTAACTTCCCAGTTGATGATAGGACAATTAAAACTCTTAAATCAATTATTTTGCGTTTGTAGATGGCATGGGTTACTTTACACCAAATGTAAGATATAACCCTCACATGAACAGTATTCAGCTGTAGATCTTAAATAGAATTAACGACTGGATGTGAGTGTGTTATACCTTACATTTACTCTGTAAGGTAGACAAACTCTTTATGGATACATTTCTGACATGTTTTCTAAATACTTAAATGACTTCTAACTCAAAATTTATTACATGTCGTATATTTCTGACACGTTTTTTAAATACTTAAATGACTTCTAATTCAAAATTTATTACATGTCGTATAAATGTCAGTATGTATATGTTACTCAAAAATCTCTACTTCAATGACATGTGTAAGGTAGGCAAACCCTTCATGGATATATTTTTGACACATTTTCTAAATACTTAAATGATTTCAACTTAAAATTTATTACATGTCATATAAATGCCAGCATGTATATATTACCCAAAAATCTCTACTTAAATGACACGTGCAAATAGTATTACTCGAGCTAGAAAATCATATTTAACGGACATAGATACTAAGCAAATAGTATTATTAATCCAAATTTTAAAAATAAGAGGTTTTTGAAAGCTCCAAATCTACTCAGCTCACATGTTGGAAAATGGATTTGACTGCTATCATGCTAAATAAAAAAAAAGGGATTTTGAAATTCCAATTTCTGAAGTGGCTCGCAAGAGTTAAAAGGGATTGAGTTGTAAAGTCAAAGTGAAATATCAACCGTCCGTTTGAGAAGAGATCAGGGATGATAGCAATCTCAACAAGAGGGAGATTTTAGGAGTTCTTTTTATTTAAGAAAGGTATAATTTTATATTTAATTTCTTTTTAAAGAAAGAGATAAAGATGTACTGGGATCTCATCCTTTCCCCAATTCTCTATTTTTTTTTAATTTTAAAATAATTAATGAATAAATATTAAATGATAAAATATTAAATATTAATATAAATAAAAAATACCAAAATATTTATACAAATATATATAAACTTTCAGGCCTAATTAAAAATATTAATTTTAGTATTTACATTGGTTTTATTTATTTTATTATTGATATGAAAATAATTTCTTTTTCTTTTTATTATAAGATTATTAAGATTGAGACCAAGATAATTATACTGATTATTTATATTTTATAATGTAACTTGTGTAATAAATTAAAATTAATATAAGATATATTGTCAAACTTTACTTTTATTTAAAATTTTTTAATATAATTAAATTAAATTTATAAATAAAAAATATATCAGTTATTCAAAAATTTATTCAGAGATCGAAAATATTTAGAAATGTTATTTTATGTTCAAAAGAAGAACGAAGATCTCCTTAAATAATTTTGATAAGAATAAAAAAGAGATAAGAATATACACAAAATATAGAGATGAGTGTAGAGATATTGATCTCCTTTCCTCTCTCATTGTCATCTCTATAACCACATATAGGAGAACCATTGCTTTTCTTTTGTCACGAATCATAGAACAAAAGTTTATTTTTATGAGGAAACGAAAATATGTAAGGGTCTCTCTAATTTATTGTTTGTGTAACTTACATATCACATCATAATGGTTACTACTTTTGTATAAAATTAATATCAACCTTTTTATTGTGTTCAAGTAACTTACATATTATGTAACTTAGTAATTGCCAATATATAATAATACGAGAGGAAATTATCTGGCAGGCATTCTTCGGCCACATGGCTTTTTATTCATCAACGATGAAATTGGAATTAAACTAACGAATTGAAATGGCACGACTCAAGTGACATGAACGAGAATCTTACATGAAATTTGAAAAACAATAGCTACTTTTGTCTTTTCTTGGATGGATTTTAATATCTACAGGCTATAGCTAATTGCCTAATCTTCTTTAATGAATAGAAATTAACATATTTTTTCATTAAACCTGTGACATGGACTCATGAACTAAGCATCTTATTTGAGCTTAACACAAATCTAAGCTATTTAAAAATTGAACAATTATGAACCCATTTGATTTGCGTTCTTGTAGTGCCAATACGAGAAATTTTTGTTTATGTCACATCTAATACAATGATATATTATGTACACTACTATTAACTCAATGTGTCGTCGACAAAATCTTGAAGTCCTGACAGAAATGTAGAGATTTTCAATGGAGGTCAAGGCATCAAACCAAACCAGTAGCGGTAGAATTATAATTTTGGTTTTACGGGATCCATAGAGAAATTATACATTTGCCTAGGTTGTAACATAAAATCTGTAAAATTGAAGAGACCAACGAAAGGGGCTATAATGTATAAGCTATATAATTTAGTACAATACAACAAAAATTGGAAGAAAACTAGGGTGCATTATGAAAATTTATATTAAAACAAGTAAAAGTTTTCACTTCAATTAAGGGTGCTGATATTTCCACCCCTCAAATCGTGTAAACCCACCCCACTTTAAAAAATTAATTATTAAAACTTAAGTTATTTGTATCAATTTCAAATTTACAATAAATTTGAATAATTAACCAATTAAATGCTCATTATTATAATTATTAAGCTTCAATTAAACTAAAAAAAAAAAACTAACCAAATGTATTTGTGACATGATTTATAACAAAATTTATTGGCTAGCTACGAAACTTATGTTATTTATCTCATGAAATTTATTGGCTATGAGATTAATGAGAAGGATCTAATTGATTAATTGTTTAAACATTTTATCTATTTTTAATTTTTTAAAATGGGGGGTGGATTTATTTTAAGAATAGAAATATCTCCATTGAGTTGTACTATTAGTGCCGCTTCAAATCTCTCATAAACCCATTTTCTAAAATTACCCGATTAAACAAACAAATAATTCAATTTTTTTAGAAATACCCTCCACACCATTTCTAGTAATACCCATGTAAACAAGTTCCCTTCTCATTTTCTAATAAGTTCATTCTATATTTCTATAAAATAATAACAAAAAAATTTGACAACATCGCATAAATAATCAATCTTATGATAATATTAGGAACTGTCAAGTAATTTATGAATAGATGCAACGTCAACTTTATTTTCAAGTTGCACGTGATAAAAACCAATTAAAGTAACAAGAGTTAGATATATTAAAATTAAATCCATGTCTTCCAAATGAAATTCAATTAATTATGTGTTGGAATTGGTCTGCTTTAAGAACCTTAGCAAAACCAACTCTGACCTAGAAAGCTTTCAAAGATAAATCAAGATGTAACCTTGATACAATTTCGACCTATGAACTTATTCAATGATTATCAAGAACCCTAGCTAAACACTTACTGTAAACAGTAACAAAAATTGATAATAAGAAACAAATCAATCATACAAGAACAATGCAATTACGTGGTTTAGTTTCAATGAAAACCTACATCCACGGATGAAGCTTATCAGAGAGCTTTTGTTGATTCAATTAAGATTTTTACAAAGTATGAATTACACCCAGATACGAGGAACAAGAATTGCCTCTTATTCTTTTTCATATTCCTCTGAAAATACCTTCACATACGCTAAAGGGTTACTCGATCACTAGCTGGAATAACAGAATCTGTAACAACCTTGAAGATTGCACAGATTGTTGACGTGTGTTTTAATTGACCTAACGGCTTATGAGCCACTTAAGAACCATGTAAGCAGCGCATGGTATTTTAACAGCCTTAAAACGCAACCAAGCTTCAGTTCCTTGATGCCGTTTTGTAAGCTTTAATGATTCACGTTTTAAGCACGTGAGTTTATAGTGCCAATTCAGCAACAAAACGATGTCGCTTAATCTCAGAGTGTTTGAATTCATTTCACACTCAACATTATGTGTAGGCTATAGGTGTTCTTACCTTTGTTATACTTTTTTTTTCCTCGTAACTGTTGATTGAGTGTGAATTTTCCTACACCATTATTTATTATCACATATATCAATATATGAAATTATCATGGAGAAATGAATTTTTTATTTTATTTTTTAGGAAATAAATTGAATGGTTAAAGAATCTAAAATTATTCTTTTCAACATTTCTTCAATAAAAGACTTTTGTATTAATTGTTATGCAAAATGATGATGATGATTAAAAAAAAAAATTCTTTGAAAATGATGAAGAAACACATTAATATGGGGTGTTATTAAAAATAGGTAAATTAAGGGGTATTCATGACATTAAGATAAAGATTTTTCAAACTAGAAAATACGTTTAATTATATTTGGGGTTTGAGAAGCAATAGCACCACTCATCCCTATCCTTCAATTAATATTACATCAGGTGTCAGAGGCTGGCCCGGCTCAGTAAAGGCCACGGGAGAGAAAGACGGATTGGCTACTTGGGCCAACAATGATAAAGAATTCATCCCTTATTATTTTGTATCTTGAGAGTTAAGAAGCAATTTGATTCATGACTTTTAGTACAAAAGCAATAGTATTGAAGCCATTCGGTCGTAGGAGTGTTTAAATTTCAATGACATTGAAATTGAACATTTTGAGCTTAGATTCAGTTCCACCTGCCCCTTATAATAAAACAATAAAACATTTTAATCGTAGATGTGATACAATATGTGGGACATGTGTATCCAGTTAATTAAGCTACTTAATCAAAACACAAGAAGCTACAAAACTCTGGTAATAAATAATTATACAAAGCACTAATAATAATAAAGGCAAAGAAAGAGCGTACCAGCCAGTGAACCAACAAGCAGCGGGCCCCCATTGGGTGCCGCACAGCTGGGCTCTCCAAAAGTAGAGTCCACCAGAAGTAGCATCAGCGGAGCAGCCATTAATAGACCCACGATTAAAGCGAGCAGGCCCATATGGGCATGGGCCTACCTTATGTCAGCCCAGTATTAACATTGTGGTCAGCCCAGTTAGTATTGATATGATTGAGAATGTCACTGACAAGTTTGCTGTGGCCCTGCTCACCAGTCACCAGTCACCACCACCAAACCAAAACGTATCAATTTGTTTAATTAACTCAATTTTGAGTCTCCTCTTTCATACAGCTATTACATATAAACAAAAAAGGTAACATATAATTCGAGTAGAGATTTTTTAAAATAATAATAATAATAATAAATGCAATTTCAATAGATGATACAAAGAAGATGAAGGAAATTAAATTAAAGAAAAGTGAAGCATACGCACAAGAGACTGCCACTAAGTTCTTGCTTGTAACCAAGTTGATTCAAAGCGAGCATCATCATAAGAAACTGCAGCATCGTCTCCATTTCTGGGAGGAATATAATGGCCTGCAGCACTGCACGGCTTCCTCCAAAACTCTGATCCCATTCCCAGATTCCATATTTACTCTGCAAAATTAATATATCTCTTTTCTGCTCTCTATGTAGCACCAGTACTATAAAGTGGCCGGTGTCTTTTATATAATACAAGTGAAGTCTTTTAAATGTAATGAAAAAAAAAAGAAAGTCAAGAAACATATTGTTTAATTGATTAATACCCTTTCGTCGAGAGAGATGCTTGACGGTGGATGAGTCATGTGCATGGGACCAAATAAATAAGAGAGCATCGTCAAAATAAATTTGTGATTTATGACACGACACGTGCGTCTTAATTAATTTACAATTTTAACGTACCAGATTTGGAGGCAGTAATTTAATCCTGTTTTATCAAGAGGACAAAAGGCTAACCACCATCTTCATTATTGGTTATATTAAATGTCATTTTGAATTCATTTTTCTGAAATTGAAATGATTTCTAGTTGGTGACGGTATCTAACGTGAAAGGAGATAGAGATACACTTTTCTTCAAATTGGAATGAAATGAACTGCTTTCATGAAGGAGTAGCTCGTGCATAATGACTAATGAGGCAGCCATTCGGGGCCAAGATCTCCTGAATTTCTTTCTACTCAAGGGCACCTCTTGGGAAATGTAAGGCTCAGTCAGCTACAACTGACCTTATGATGTAGGTAAGTGTTACATATTCTGATGTGATTTAACTTTACTTGAGCTCAATACAACGTCAACCACTCTTGAGGTGCCACATGTAAGAATAGAAATGAATTTTGTTAACTAAATTGAGATATATATTTATATGCATCTTTTCAAGTATTTCGGAATATATAATAAGAATATAATAAAGGGATTCACAAGTGTCATTCTATCAACGATTATTTTTTTTTTAAATACTGAGACCTTTCATATTTTCTGAAGTTTTACTCTGATTTTTAACTCTTTTTAATATTCGAAAACTATCAATTCCACTCAATTATTTAATAATTGAAAGATGATTGAAATTAATTTATATAAATACTTTTATGGCTGTTCGAACTCTTATTCTCAATATTATAAGTTGAAAGGGTTCTGACTAGACTACAAACACATTGATTTATAGTTAATATCTCAAAAGCTTATAGATAACCCGTTATACTAACGTCCACTTCAATATATTTTAAATGAATTGGCTGGCATAGATTAATTTACAGAAGTGTGAATTTTTGCAAATTAGCCGCAGTGAGAATGACTGCATTTTTTAAAAATATGAACTCAATATCTCATAACCTCATCACCTTGTGAACTGTCGAATCCACGTTTTAAAAAGTAAAAGATATTTGTAACAAAGAATAATTATATCTAGACTTACGGGAAAAAAAAAGTATATATGTGTAAGCGAATGAAATGGGAAAAAAAACAGTAAAACAACATATTAAAAGAATAGAAAAAACTTTGTCCAATTATAGTTGAATTATTGAATTTTATAAATATACTACATACACAGATATATATATATATATATATTAGAATTCTGCACAACTTAATTCGAAAGATTAAATGAAATGTGTTAAAAAAAAATAATTGTGAAATTCTTCGATAGTACAAATAAAATAGACATGTCACACACAAAAAAGTGCTTTTACAACTGCATCTCAGTGCTTAATCGCCTAGAAGCGACTAGCTGCTTATAGATCTCCTCGACCAACCTGGTGTCAACTTGGTCACCAGTGGAGGCCCAAACAAGATGTCGAGGTTTGGCAGGCTTTTTCCCTCTGAGAAAGCCCCCGTTAGCCATCTTGTTGGCTAAACAAATCATCATGCCTGCATAAGCATCACTGAGCTTTGCCAAAAGTTTGATGGGCGAAACAATTTTCCAATGCAGCTTTGGGATTCTTCTTATTCTCCAAAGCCGCCGCCGCCGAGGAGCATCAGCAGCCCCGCCACCGAGCCTTAAAACCTGTAGCTTCCTTTTGCTATGAGTTGCTCCGCTGATCCTCTGGTACTTTCTTCTCCTCCAATGTCTCCTCAAGCTCTCAAAATATTCACCTGCAAGAATCGCCATTTTTTTTTCAATATATATATATATAAATGCTATTGCTTTGCTGTGTGTATGTTTTGTGTGTTTAAAAAGATGACTTATATAGAGGAAGGAATGATGCTGAGTTGCTTGTAATGGGCGTGCGTGCTTCTTCGTGTCAACCACTAAAAAGCACTTGCAAATATAATATAATAATATACAGTTCAGCAAAATTTGCATCACATTGGTCAAATATAGTACGTTTGACGACGCGAGTTGAATAAATAAATAAATCAACTAGTACGAACTTTCGTGGACGGCTAGAGTATCTCATCATCGATCGCCGCACCGCCCGCACCTGTCAAAGTGTCAATCTGGATTCCACGGTTAGCATAAGCATGATTTAATAATTTACAATGAATGTGACATACAATTTTTATTAAAATATATAAAATTTATTATCATGTTATATGAATAATAAATTAAATTGATTATAACTCAACAAAACCTATTGATTGTTATACTTTTGCCCGGAAAGAAACAGTAGTGTAATTAAGAACTGTTTGGAAAAAGATTGAAGCATATACGTATTTATGAATTTAATTAATAATTTATAGCAACGAGTCAGCGGGAGATAATTTGAGGTTGAAACTCAGCCTCTCCCTGGGAAACTATTCCTTTACTGTCTTTTAGCCCTGTAAAATATATTCACTGATGTTAATAGCCTACTAATAAATTCTTAATTAATCATGCATGTGAAAATATATACATATATATAATATAAATTTTGAATGTATATTACTGCAATTAGAAGACAGTCTCAATTTCTTAGTAGTTATATATATATATATATATATATATATGAATTATGATCGTCTATGATTTTTCTTAAATTTTTTAATGATCTCGAGTCACATATCTATTATTGATAGTGCGTAATTGAGATTTAAGTATTTTTATATTTTTATTTACTAATAAATAATTAGAAAATCACTCAAATGAATTTTCTTAAAAAGAGGTCATAAATTAATTTATGTGAGTTTTATGTCACGAGATGAGTGTTTTGCGCAGCAAATCCGTGCGGCACTTAGACAACCTTTGTCTGGATGTTGCTAAGTAAGCCTTTGAACTTTTCAATAACTAAGACAAGAGGTTCCCGAAATGCTAGAAGAGAGAGCTAGCGAGCAATGTAGGCAAATGTGGAAATTGTATTACTTGAAAGAAATCTTAAAAAAGAACTTACAAGAGTGCTTTGATGCTTGATTCTTTGCTTGATACTTAGATGTGGTTGATGCTCAAATGCTTAGAGCTCACCCATATTTATAGGGAAGCTTAGCTAGTTCTAGAGAATTCTATATACGTGTGCAACATTCTAGAGAAATCTAGTCTTATGTATAAGTGTGCTAGTTGCTAGAATTTTATGGAAGTTTTCAGAATCAGACTAAGTTAGCACATCTTGGCTCATGTTTTTAGGTCATTTTTTGGCTGGAATTATGCGGCCATAACACTTAGTATCCTTTCTATTTATAAAAAGGAAAGAAAGAAAGAAAGAGAACAATAGCTACTCATTCAAGATTTTTTTTAAACTAAAATTTAATTTTAAGTTTATTTGTTTACTAATTTCATTAGAAAAAAAAGGTCTGTTCCTAATATTTGTAGCTTTGCTTTGTTATAGCCTATTAGACAACTCTAACAAGAGGGGACAGTTAAAACATCAAAAGAAGTGAAATAATATTTCTCTAAACCATTATTTCTGTTGCACTTTCCTGTTTCCTGTTTCCCGTTTGCTTTCATCGGTGCAAATAAAGATATAATGGAAGAAGATCGACGATTAACACTTTACGGGGCACAATACAAAAAGATTATATTCCATTACATATAGTTGAAAAAAATGCAGAAAATAATTCTTAGATACAAATGTCTGGCGTACGCTACGCGTAAAATTTAGATTTAACGCTACACGTCCAGCTCAGTTTAACACAGCATACATGCTGCTGAAATAGCCTGTTAGCACTGACAAAATTTTACAATTCTTCAACATCAGACACAAAATATGAAAGCCATTTGACTATTTGTCACTCAGAAATTGGTTCTAAAAGCGCTTCTCCAACTACATCCCCAGTGCTCAACTGTCTAGAAGCAGCTAACTGCTTATAGATTTCCATTACCAACCTGCTGTCAACTTGCTCTCCGGAAGAAAAGACTAAAGAAACCTGTGGACTTTTGGTAACCTTTTTCCCTTTAAGAAAACCTCCATTGCCGCTAGAGTTGGCCAATTTCTTGGCCAAACAAATCATCATGTCAACATAAGCATCTCGAAACTTTGCCAAAAGTTTGATGGGTGAAATGATTTTCCAACGCAGCTTTGAAATTCTTCTTAATCTCCAATGCCGCCGGCGAGGAGCATCATCACCGCCAAGCCTTAAAACATGTTGCTTCTTTTTCTTGCCTTGACTCCCCCCCTTGATTCTCTGCCGGTACTTTCTTCTCCTCCAGTAACTTTTCCAGCTCTCCTGATATTCACGAGGAAGAATTGCCATCGTAATTGATTTATATGCTTTTGCTTTCTATATGTGTAAGAAAGAGATGTGCAAGGAGAAACAATTAACAAGAGAGTATATACTTATAGAAGAAAAAATGAGGCTTGTTATTCACATGATAATTAAAAGAACTAACCAATAAAAATAGGACCTATAAGAGGACAGTAAGTTTGAATCATATTGGTCAAATATAGTGTGTCTGAACAAAACAGTTAATTAGAATAAATAAATATTCAACATTATCAGGTGTACATCGTGTCAAAATTTGTCAAGTTTTCGGCGTATGTTGCAATTCTTGTCATGGACAGAATTCTATACACCAATAATATTATTATATAAAGTGGGGTATTTGTATTCTTAAAATTTATTTTAAATATTATATTATTTTTAACATAATTTGTACTTCAAATTCCAAAAAAATCCTTCATTAAATCTTTTTAATTAATTATCTTTTATTTACTGTGCATACCAATAAAAATATTCAATTCACCAGAAAAAAAGAAGAAGAATAAGAATACATCCTCAATTCTTTTTGAAGAAAATATTTCAAATCCAACAAATTCATTAAAAAATTAACTCATTTTCTTAGACAGAGAAATAGGAAACAAATAAATAAATAATTTAAATTCCAAGCTTATTAATTTGCTAACCCCTGACTTAGCTTCGATCTTATAAATTAGTCATGAAATCAACATGTAAGTTGAGTAAAAGCTTTTACGAGGAAGTGCCATAAATAATACACTTAAATAGAAGAAGCATAGATGCATGAGAACTATGAAACTAATTTTAGGAAGAAATCAATAAAGCTAAGGAATGCCATCACCAGGTTTCACGAAGCTGAAAATCGATTGGAGCGATTAAAAGTTTATTTACTGAAAAATCAAAAAGGTACATAGTAGCTTCTTACTAAATATTTGTAAAAATTTTATAGGGTTTTAGATAAAAGAATCATTTTTATGTTGAAAGAGTTTGCTAGTTATATATGAGTGTTTAAAATAATCATGTTTTATAGAGTCATAATAAATTATCTTTAATAACAGATCACATTATGAATATTTTTGTAATAAATTATTTTGTTAAAATACAAGTACTCATAGCAAATTTTAGAGGCTAAATACTAATAGCCCCACCCATATTTATAATTTTGAATATCCTACCATATCTCTTCGAAAATATTTTTGGGTCCCTTTGTTATTTAAGTATTACTTGTCATTGCTATATGATATGAATTATTAACTTTGCCAATAAGGAACCACTGTATGTTATATTATACTCAAATTTGTAAGACCAAGTTGGTGATGATAACGTCTAAGTGATGAAAGGAGATCAAAAGAGATAAATGTGACTTATAGGTTATGAGCTGTGACCATAAAGTCAATGAATTTCTACAAGCTAATTATATAATCAAACACTTCTAGAAATATACACGACAATGACATGAGTTAAGGCTGCGTCAACTACAGATCAGAATAGAATCCTCAAGAGTGGGCGGGATTTTGCTTCCCACTCTTATAATGAACACGAGGTTCGGAGGTTAGAGTTAATTATTAGAGAATGGAATTGTTTAAATCAATTCCTCCATAAATATATAGAAATAAATGCTGTCACTTATCCGAAATTATTTAAATTATGCAAGAATAAAAACCGGAAACTCTATACCATTATATGTGGTGAGTTGGTATATTAATTAAAAATAATAAATTCTGATCTGGCAGGCCATTGGATATTGAATTTGCAGCTAATTTAGATGTTGGAGTGAATCATAGCTACAGGAGATGCAATTTCTTACGATCTTGTTAATGATTTTGTTGCTGAATATTGGTTGTGACCCCCTCCTTATTTATCTTGGTAGTGCTTTTTTATGCTCTCTAAAATCTTTTTAAAAAAAAAAAAAAATTGATAAGTATGCTCTCTAAATCTAAATGCACGTTTGTGAGTCTCAAAAAATCTACCTTGCCTCACCCAAAATATTATAAATAGCGGATACCACATTGGAAGGTCTAACCTATGTAATAAAAATTGATAATAAAATTTAAAGTTTCATGAATTTTCAATTTATTGATAAATGATTTATTTAGTTCATCAAGAAGAGTATATCGCATTCATTGAAAACAATTTGAGTTTCACACATGAGATTTTATATGAAATATATCACAGCTAAATTCACCTATGAGTGAGCCATTATGATGTACCTTAATTTTTTTAAGATTAGGATTCTCTCTTAATTTTTTTTTTCTCATAGCTTTCATTATTTTTCAATGATTTGTTAAATGTGTATAGTCATTAAAAAATTAACTTAATTATTATATACTTGACTAATCATTGAAAAATGAGGAGAGCTAGAAGGAAAAAAAAAATTACGAGAGAATCATTATCCATTTTACTAAGATCAAATGAAGCTAAAAGTAACATCATTTAGATACTTAACTAAAAAACTCAACAAATCACACTCTGATTTCACAACAATACTAGTAATATTGTAATGGATATTAAGACTCGTACAGAGGGGATTCAGAAGGTTAATAAGAGTTTGTTGGTTCCTGGTGCCATGAAGATTGAAAAATATTTTAGGTGAGTGGCTCCTAAGTAGCCTTGGTTTAAGCTTAACACAGACGAAGCTCATAAAAGTTCAGGTTTCTCTAATGTGGGGGGGCTTGACTAGAAACTCTTGTGGAGAGTGGATAACTGGTTTGGCATGAATATTGGTGTAGGTTCCATCACTGGAGCTGATATCGGGGGTTATGTTTGGCCTGGGATAATGGAATTCGGCAGCTTCAGGTTGATATAGACAGCCTTTGTATTACTCGTTTGGTGGCTAATGACAATGCTATGCCAAATGAGTATGCCTCCCTTATCAGGGGCATCAAAGAGTTGTTGAACCGTAGCCGGCAACTGGCAAGTGCATATCAAGCATGCTTACAGATAAACCAACTTTGCAGCTGATTTTCTTGCAAATTCTGCTCTCTAGCTCCTTACCTGTTGGGCTGAATACTTTCAATTCACCTTCTCAAGGGGCTGATTTATGGCTCCATCATGATTGTTCTGGGGTTTCACACCCTCATTCTGTTTTGCCTTAGCTTTAGCTAGGCAAGTTTATGTCCCCAAAAAAAAAAAAAAAGGCAAAAAACTCAACAAATCAAAAAAGAAAGAAAAAGAAGAATTTTAACAAGACAGAAAAGATTTTGTATAATTATATGTAGTTAACTTTACTGCTATACAAACAATAATTTTTTACAGTTCTGTAAACTACTCCCAAAATACGTCTAAATTAATCTCAACCACTGGCAATCACACGAGTAATCTAACTTGGTTGCTTCTTTAACAGTATATGAAAGCCACCATTACCAACCAGCAATCTAAACATCACCATAACTTAAAAGACTATCAAATGCACACAATATTAATTGCTTCTCTAATTACAATTCAGCGCTTAATTATCGAGAAGCAGCCAGGTTCTTATATATTTCCTGGACCAATTTGCTATCAACTTCCTCACCCGGAGAGACCAACAAAACCTGTCGAGTTTTGGCAACTTTTTTCCTTCTAGTTCCAATAAAACCTCCATTGCTGTTAGGGTTTGCCATTTTGTTGGTTAAACGTATCATCATGTCAACATAAGCATCATGAAACTTTACCAAAACTTTGATGGGAGAAAAGATTTTCAAAAGCAGCTTTGGCGTTCTTTTTATTCTCCACAGCCAGCGAGCTGGAGCAGCCCCACCAAGTCTTATAATCCTTAGCTTCCTCTTTCTATGAGCTTTTCCAAAACTGATTCCCTTCTGATGATTTCTTCTCCTCCAGGATCTTTTCAACCTCTCGTAATCTTCACAACGAAGAATCACCATATTTACTGCTGTGAAAGAGATCTATGATTGTAAAAGCAATTAAAGAAAGCTAATTTATATAGTAGAAGAAGAAGAAGAAGAAATGGCACAGAAATCATCAATGCGGGTTTTGAATAATAGTATAATACGACGTTAAGATAAGCAACCTTACATCATATTAGTCAAATATAGTCTGTCTGTGCAAGGCTCCAAAAAATAAATAAACTTTTCTTTATTTATATGCTTCCGAATGATTGTGTCACATTGGTCAACCAAATGCTCAGTTAGGTTAAGGGGCCGGATGATAGTGTGAATTTGGAGATAAAACCTATGTAAGTGTGTATGGACTGGAAATATTTAGAGATTTCTGAAAATTTCCCTTATTTTCTTAATCAAATACTTAACATATTGTAATTTATTAGTTTAAATATCTGTATTTATTAGTAATTAGGTTGGTTTTTTTTTTTTTATGTTCTAGATGGAGGATTTTCCTTCAGTTGACTTATGTAATTTTTTTTTTTTTTGGGTTTGAAGGAATTCTAGTTTACTTTTAAAAAAACATGTAAAAAAATAATTACATAAAAAACAAAACCCATTAGTCCTTAATGAGAGCCCAACCTAAAAATCTATTAAAAGAATATTGCCTCACTCAGTATCCACGTGGGACTCGAGACTCGAATCCTTGAATTTTGCCTAGGATCGGGATGATGATCTCTGAAATTGTTTTGAGGTATGATAAAATATTCCAATGGACATAGGTTTTTATTTATTCATGATAATTGAACCCAATTGGATAGAATTAAAATTAAAATAACCAAAATATTGCCAAGAAATTCAATGTATTCAGGCCTTGTTAATTTTTTTTTTTTAATCTCACGGACCAGAACATTTCTAGCTTAAAAAGTTTACAACATTTTTTATAAAAAAAAAATGTTTGATTACATCAAATTCCGCATTCTTCTTTGCTTCAAAGACTCGCAATTCATTCAAATCAGGTCGAGCTTTTTCGATGGACTGTGCCTAGATGACGAGCAATAGTTCCATCTCGTTTGATCTCCTGAGTGTAAAACTAACATCAGTTTAACTTACTCATATATATATATATATAGTCATTGTTATAATGATTATTATTAGGTTATTACTTACGAAATTAATTTGATAGAATTGATGAGATATATAGAAGCATATATACTAACCATATTATGCTTGAGAGACATGTTGTTTAATGAACTCTTAGGCATCATATTCCTTGCAATAAAACCTGCAGTGACTTCGGAGTTATTAGAACCTCGGAAATTTGCTTTTGTTTCTCTTTCTTCAGCGCCTGATTTTCTAGCGTTCATCACCTTCTCCACCATCCTACTTCCAAGAATTTGAGTTTGAATTCTTCCCTTTTGATCACTTTCTTTTTGCCTTACTAATAATTGATCATCAACTTTCCGACTCCTTGTCACACTCTTTGGCCTTTGATTGATATTAGTAGGCGGACTTTGATTGGTTACAGGGCGACCCCTTGTAGCTGAAGTTGAACGATGATCAGTCCTTAAATTCGGAGGTGTCTCGTTAGAAAATCCTGGGATTTGAGCTGCAATTGTTGATCTCATTGAAGGCGACAAGCCTCTGCTTCTAGGCTTCGTTTTTGTGTCAGTCAATCCCAAAGTTTTTGAAAGATTTGAAGTGACGAAATCGAGGTGATCATGGCTTCCTTTTTGGTTGGTATCTGTTTTTTTACTGTTTGGAATTAGATGGGTAGTTGGCGATGGTGAGGTTGTTTCATTGGTGCTTTTGGTTTCGGTTGATGAGTTCACGTTTGGCCTCTGACGCGGAGTAATGGATCTAATGGGGACTTTTGGTTTTGGTTTTGGGGAATTTGGTCTTCCCTTAATTGTTGCTGCTGAATTGCCTGCAAACTGCAATGTAAACAGAGTTGATAACTGGGATTTTATATTCCCATATGAGAAATGTAAAATATTGTGAGATAAATAATGCATATATAGAATATAAATAAAGTAGCTAGATAAAAAGCACACCCTTGAAAGAGGTTGTATGATTGGTATCTCCCTTTGAACGACTAGTTCTGGGGCAGTTGCTTCCATTTCTAAAGATGGGAATAAAGGAGTAGCTGGTGGCGTCTTCAACCTTCACATATATAAAAGCATGACCTCTTCATCACATGAATCAATTAAATTCTGACCATATATATGTTCTCGAGATTAATAATACTAGGAAAATCCATAAGTATATGCCAATAACATTTATGCATACCAGTCATAATCATTTTTGTTATTGTTTTCCCCGAAGAATTCAGAAAATCCACTTCCTTTCTTTCCAGATCCAATTCGGTACAGCGCATGATTTCCTGTAAATGTGATATTAATTGGTTGTAAAATTAGTACCTACTTCAAGAAACAGTACGTGCAGATATATAAATTAGTTAAGCATCGAAACTCAAAAGCATGTGTCCCTAGGGCCTCTCTGGCTGTGGAAACTAATAAGAGATCAAGCTAGCATTCAAATTAAGTATCCTTTTTTAAGGGTAAAATCTAAATCATGTAATTAAGAATCTTTATGAATACTTATTACGTACCAGCATTTGGCTCAAACTCATCAGAAACAGGCTGAAGAAGGCTTGCAAATCGATCTTTTTCGCGTTTATTCAACTCCCTGAATAGAACAAGATCTTCATTATCTTTGTCATTTTTTCGTTCAACAAACGGCATCATGGAGAATTTCCGGCCACCAACACCACTGCCTTTCATATTTTTCATCTTCCAAATCAATTAGATAGGCTCTTGAAGCTTTTCAGTCCGAATTAAATTGCTTGCATGGGATATTTCTTCTTGGAAATTGGAATGTATAAAGAGATACAGGAGAGTAATTATTTAATCTAATGGCACTATATAAGTAGGAAAATAATGCTAGGAGTGCCACATGGAACTTCGGCCGGCTGTGCCTGAATCATTAAGGCAACACAAAGCAACCAAAAATTCTTATTTCGAATGTATTTATTTGATGGAGCTTGGAATCGAGCTGTATAGTGAAAAGAAGACAGATTCTTCAAACCACATTTTGTCATTTTCTGGTTGCTAACTTGTTATGAGTTGTGATGATCACATAAGTAATTACAAATATCTTCTTGAGATTATTTAATTATTTGATATTCTTTAATGGTTAACTACAAATAAAGTGATTCAAAAAGCGAGAGAGCTGGAGAGAACAAACTGCTAAAAGATTAATTATGTTATGTTATATTGCTAAAGGATCCGTTTATGGTTACCATGTGCTGACATGTAATTAACAAACTATTATTACTAATTAATAAACTGAGGTGCATGGAATCATTTCTACTATTGGATTATTCCACATTTTTTATGCTAACATGTTGTGTTGACTAGGAGCATATTAAACTTGATTCCGTTTTTGGCTGGTTTCTCATGTTAGTTTTGTTTTGCTTTGCTGTTTCGATAGTTTCTAGAGGAGTTAGGTTCGTTTTGTCCACCCTGAGGAGCTTCTTTAACTATGCTCTCTTAAGTGATCAGTTATCTGAATAATTTTTTGAAACTGAGTTATGTACAAATAAATCTGTTTATTTAATTGACTAATTTATCACAATTTGTTGTTGGCGGGGGTTGGGTGGGGGGTTGAAGAAGATTTCAAATGATCGGAAAACAGGACATTAGTGAAAGGATCAAAGGACACTTGGAATCCCGTTGTGTATTTTACCCAAATGGCGAGATAATGTAAAATTAACGATATGAAACATTAGTGAAAGGATCAGAGGACACTTGGAACCCATGTTATATTTTGCTCAAATTGCAAAGAAAACGCTCATCAGCAGCACAATCACTCCAAAGAACGGCTGTAAGGACCAAAAGTAAGCGACCTGGATCAAAGCGGTACAGTCCTTTCGATTGAGTCCAGCGATTGCCTCGAGAAGCAGCTGTCATTTTTAATTCTCCGACAGATCCCAGTCAGTGATCTTTATATTCTTAAGAGATCATAGCTCAATTGGTTTGAATTTTAAAGTAACAACAATAGAGGTCAAGAGATCAATTTCACATCAATTTTTATTCATTTATTTATTTATTGTGATACAACTATCTTGAAAAAATAATTTCTTTAGTCTGTGCTTATGTATGGATTGGAATTTGGAGTGCTTATATATATATCACATAGAAGACATGGACAATTGAACGTGCATCTCAAGAAATTCTATTTGCCTGAGACAAATCATAATAAGTACTTCTTTATTTAGCAGTTCAGATATATATCGCCTCCCATGTGTATATATAGCTAATTAAACTAAATCCCATTAGGTACAAAATTTACAAACTTCTAGTTCCTAACTAATAACAATAAGTATGTGAAGTTGGTCAATAATAAACACAAAATTAACATAAAATGAAAGACAATTTTAGACATCTTGATGATGCCATTAACTTACCAAAGTACGCAAAAAATGCTTTCCAAAAGTGCTTTCCCAATGATAAGTGTTCACCATTCAATGCTTAATATAATTGTCGAGAAGCAGCTAACCTCTTATAGATCTCCAAAACCAACCGGCTATCAACTTGTTCGCCGGAAGAAACCAATAGAGAAACCCCTCTTTGCTTGGCAATATTCTTTTTACTTTTAAACAAGCCTCCATTAATATCGGTGTTAGCCAGTTTGTCAGCTAAACAAATCATCATGCCCACATAAGCATCACGAATCTTTGCCAAAAGCTTGATGGGTGAAATCATTTTCCAATACAATTTCGGAACTCTTCTTATTCTCCAAAGGTGGCGGCGAGGAGCGTCAGCTGCCCCACCACCAAGCCTTAATATTTTTAACTTCCTTTTACCATGACTTGCGCCATTGATTCTCTGGTACTTTCTTCTCCTCCAGTATCTCTTCAACCTCTCATAATACACCAAAGGAACAATCTCCATTTAATTTGCTACTATAGTCTTTATGCTGTTGCTGAAAAAAAACATTAACTAAAAGAAATGTGTATGAAGAGAAGAAACGAGAAAGATGTTATTTATATAGAAGAAGAATTGTTGCAACCTTATTTATTTGTTATTATTATTAATGGGCTTGTTTTGCATATAGGATGATCAAAAGAATAAAGTGTACAAATAAATTAATAAAATACCCATACTATGACTGCATGATATTTTTAAAATTCGCATATCAAGTGTATATATATATATATATATATATATTATTAATAAGATATTTGAGTTTCTTTGCGTGTACCAAACAAATTTATCTTCAAAAATGCCTTTGTATTTTACTTTCTTCATATTGTTTGTGCGTGGGTTTTGACTTTTGATGAATATTAAATGCTTGTAGTCAATGGTCAGCATTCAGCTACTTATACGAGCATCATCGTACACGTCATCAAACACTAAATAATAAGGAAAATTTATAAAAATAACCAAAAAATTTTACAAATATCCAAAATAATCAATTAAACTTTTTTTATCATATGTAGTCATATATTTATTGTATAGACTTAAATACTCTCAGATCTATAAACGAAACCAACAAATCTCACACATTCTCAACCAACAATTTTCAAAATCCAACACATCCTAATCCCTAAAACTCACCCACTAATCATCAACTCATTAACTTGCAAGCAAAAAGTTGAGGTTAGTATTTATTTTACACAATGTGTAGTTTTTTATTTTTCGATTAATCAAAATTTATGAGTTATTTTGAGTTAATACGAGCTTGGAGACGAACTCAGAAAACGTGCAACAGGCGCCTGTCGCACGTGGGACAGGTGCCTGTCGCACGATAATAGGTTCTGTAAAATCGTGGGACAGGCACCTGTCGCACGTGGGACAAGTTCCTGTCGCACGGTGAGACAGGCGCATGTCGCATGGTGACAGATTCTGTCCAACCGTGGGACAGGCACCTGTCGCACGTTTTCTAGATTCGTCTCCAAGCTCGTATTAACTCAAAATAACTTATGTTCTAATTTTCTTTAAGTACTAATTTTTTTCTTTCTTAGGCTTAATGGAGTCAATTGTTCTTTAAATGTGTTTTGATGGATCATGGGAAGAATTGACAGAGGGTCGTGTTGAGTACATAAATAGAAAAAATAGAACTTTTTTAGTTCCGAAAAACTGTACGTTTGATGTATTTCTTTCAAGAGTATATGAAGTTCTGCAAATAAATCCGAATGATTACAGTATTGAATTGAAGACAACTTTACAATCGAGATGTTCTACCCAACCCGTATGTTCAATACCAATGGATATAGTTGATGATGAAATGGTAAGAGTTTTAATACATATGTAAGAATCCCATTGCGACGAATCGTAATTAGCGGCCTATTATCGTTGTAGCATCTTATGTATTCAAGGAATATATTATATGATGTATTTTAAACTCTTATGTTTATTATGTATTTGACATGTTAAACTGTCTTTGTTAAAATGATTATTCATAATAAGTGTTGGAGAATTGTCGAACCCGAAATAAGATTAATCGCACTATATTTACAACTGTTCAAATATATAATTTACAACCTAATATCCTTATTAAATATGTCAACGGCAATCTTCTTCCTAAAGTATTGTCCATGACTACTGTCAAAATTAAATCGTACCTTGAACATTAAATATATCGTAAACATTAACATAAACATCCCACAATCGCCAATTCCTGGTTGTTGTTGTGATATACTCTTAACTAGTATAAGTTTCCAAGGCTTCGCGCTCTGTAATTCTGGTCGGAGGTTGTAAAATCCAACATCTTGTAGCCATCGAGGAAAAATATTTTGAAGTGGCTTGAATAGTTGAGAATAAACTTTTTCGTCTCGAAGTTCCTTTAATGAGTCATAAATAGAGAACAACTTGTGTACAAAGTCTACTCGAGCTACAATCCAATGATCGCCTTGTAAGTTAATTGAAATGAAAACCTGCATACTGTAGAAATAAGACACATATCCAACATTTTTATGTTCAAATCTTTAAATATTAAAGGACGTTCAATGTAAGTAATACACACCACATCAACATCCGCGAACTGTTTTGATTTTATGTCATCCCGACCATTAATGTAGTTATTTAGACTCGTGTATAGAAAAATAAAAAAATCTATATGTATTTAAAACGCACCTGCATCCCAGGACAAAATCATAAATGTTATACTTCACTTCTTTAAGAGTATTACCCTCGAAAGCCTCCACTTTCTGGTTCAATGCAGTGTCCTAACTTTTATATACCACTTTCCAGGATAAACGACCCCATGGAAGACTTCTAAAGTACTCAAGATCATCAACATAGTTTAACAATAACGAATTCGATACACGTTCATCTTTTCTACCATTGAGTACTCTATCCACAAAGTAACTGGCCACTAAATTCAAACCACAGCTGATTTTTATCATCTTCATCACAACACGCTACTTGCCTAAGTAGCGCGTTGTAAAGGATTGCACCACTAAACATGTAGCTATTCATCTTTGCGAAATGACCAAATATATCTTTCCTAAATAATCTTAATTGTTGTTTCGTTAACTTCCTCTTCATAGCATCCATCACATTCTCAAATTTTGAGGTATTTGTCATACGCTGGGAAGTGTTTCGCTTCCGAATCTTCATCGTGCTCGGTTTTATGGCCATTACGATCGTAAAAAATCAAATTTATAATTAGTTAATCTGATAAATAAAAAATTAAAAAAATCAAGATTTCTTTTTTTTACATTTTGTAATATCGTGGGACAGTGCACTGTCATGACGATATCACTAAGCACCGTCGTGCGCGTGACAAGAGCCCATCGCGCCAGCCGCGACAGAGCCCATCGCGCCGAGCACGAGCCGCACACGCCGCGACAAGAGCCCATCGTGCCAGCAGCGCGTGCAGCGACAAGAGCCCATCGCCGCACGCTGCAGACACGAGCACAGCGAGCACACGACAATGCGCGATGGTCGCTCATGCTGCGGGTATTTTCTACCGTTCCGTATGTGATTTCTACTCTTATTGCACCTACACTCCACCTTACAATCACACCATCAACATTTTAGTCTTGCAATACACCATCAACTATTTAATAAAGTCTAAGGGCATTTTATCGAAGCACCGGCGTACTCACTCTTTAAACCTAAATTTCACTTAACAATCTCTAATATTTATTGCCAAACAATCCTAAGCTCATCTATATGCATCCATACATTGATTTTTCACCAATCAAACTTATCAAAATAGAAAAAAATTAAATTTATGAAGTGAAAATTACCGAAAATTATAAAATGGAGGATGATAGAAACCCGCCGGAGTTGAGTTCACTGTCAAAATCCGTCCAGCGCCGCTCACGATCATCGGAGAGAGCCAATCGCCGCTCGAGGTCGCGAGAGGAGCTAACGGAAGACTGATTTTGAGAGAGATGGGTATTATGGGGAAAAAAAAAAGAGTAAATGGTTAAGGATGATAGAAAAATATAAATGGTTATTTTGGATATTTGTAAAATTTTTTTTGTTAGTTTTGTAAATTTCCCAAATAATAAAAATCGCCATATTTTGCTTTAGTTCTTATTATTAGGACTAATTAGTTATTTAATTCATATATTTTTAAAAAATTTACTCTAAAAATCTTGATGGATATATAATATTAAAATAAATTTAACATGCAACAGGTGAAAATGAAAGAATAATTAAGTAGATTTTGATGGAAATAGAATGATTTTTTTGAGAAATATATAAGACTAATTAAGTAATTGATAACATACAAACCCAGTTTCTAAAAGAGCATGTACTTACCCGAATTCTTCCACAAAGTTGTTTGGTCTATTTTCGTGAGCCGTCTAGATAGTAGATATCATCCGCATAAGTACATATTATATTTAGACACGTTTAGAATTATTTTGTTAAACAATTGTTGATTTGATTTATATATACGTATGTAGTCAATGTTCTATTTAGATATTTATGGTCTAATTGAGATTGTTTTTAATAGATTTAAAAGTGATTTTGAGAATTTAAAAATTAATTTTAGTGTTTGGTAAAAAATTTTTAAAATCACTTTATCAAAATCATCTCCCTCTATAGCTAATTTTAAAAATAGGGAAGTAGTAACTTTTAGATTTTGATTTTGAGAATTAATTTTATCCTTTAATACAATTTCATAAATATCATTATGATTATTATGTAAACCCAAAATTATCCTTATTCAAATTAGAAACAAAATCAATATTTCAATAAATTTTTATTATAAAAAATAAAATCAATATAGTATAAATTTTATTTTTAAATAAATTATCATAATATACATTTAAAAGTATTGTATATATATGTTTTTATGTGTAAGTAAATTTCATTATACATTATGTTCATTTTACTCATTTATTTTTTTTTACAACAATTTAACAGTAAAATTTACTAAATATGTATAGCTACTTTCAAAACTCATAGTACTTATGGAAACAAAATTTACCAAATACTTAACTAATTATCTTCACAACTTATTATTTCTATAACACGGCTAATATCAATTATTTTAAAAACTACAGTATTACCAAATTGACCCTTAGTTACCTGCTGAGGGACTTGTATATAATTCTCATAACTTCCCTCTAGACCTAACTACTATTGAAGCCCCATCTACTACTGGATAAGGTTTTGGTTTTTGTAAATAACAGATCATTACTGACCCTAAAAAAGTACTAGTATTAACGTAAAGAACTTCTTTTGATTGAATGAATTTTGAGTCCGAAGACAAGCATAAAAACGGAGACAAAGAACCCGCATGCTATAGACGTTTTAGGAAATTTTCTATTGATATGACTTTAACGATGATCATTGGTTATTGTTTTGCTACCAAGTACTAACTCTTTACAATTCCGCATTTAATTTGTATATTATAACATTTTTTCTGGGTATTATGAAATTGTACACTCAAATTCCATCAATTAAAATGCAATTTGTATAGCTTCATTGGATGGAAACTCTTATTTATTTATTTTGTATAAATGAGGTAACATTAATTATCAGAAAATTTGCCCCCAAGGGTGTGGTCGTATTGGTCATCATGCTCGATGTGAGAGCTGTAGAAGCCTGGGTTCGATTCTTGGGAGTGAGAATGAGGTTAAAAAATTGTATTTGAACTTATTCGCTTTTATTTCCTTTTAAGAAAAAAAATTATCAAAAAATTTAACAAATATTTTAACAGGGCAACGATCGAATGAATTGAATAAATACATATATGAAAATTATAGTTTGGTCACTCTAGGACTTTGATTATTGGAAGCCTTAATGTTTCAAATTAGTCACCAGATTTTAATCATTTTATTGGAAATGTATCCCAAAAGTTTTATATGATGTATTTCTCTTATTGGGATTTTAATTGAATGACTCTAAAGTAAATTATTATCTGGAGCCATTCATGTGATTGGTGGTTAATAAATAAAAAATAAAAGTAATTAATATTTAGTCATCTACTAACACTATAACACTAAAGAGCAGATAGCATAATATCTTTAAAAGCTTAAGAGAGTTCAAATCAGAAAAATATCTTAATATTATCTAGAGAACACTAAAACTAGAAAAATTAATAATTTACTTTTAAATATGCTTTAATTAAATGGCATGAGTGAGTTATACTCAAATGCATTATATCTAATTAAAAGAAAAAAAATATTGAACAATTTAAAAAAAAAACCTTTTTTTTAAATATTTTATCGGAGAATGGAGTGTACAAAACTATATATACATATAAAAACAACAAAACATGCCTGTGACGACTTGAAGTTTAACTCAATATCTATTGAAACCTATCTCTACGTATCAAAGTTGAAGTTCAATCTAAAAATTTGAAGAAAATAAATTTTCACAGTGGATGGAGAGACTCATTTTTTTAACTTCTTAAAAGCTAGGGGTCGACATTTCCTGATAGCTCAGTTAAATTTTGAATAATAATAAATTTCTCTAGCACTGCCATAAGATTTTTCCATAAAATCAATCTGAATTCGATCAGTTTAGAAAATCTTGATAGTGGCTTAAAAACATGAAAAATTATCGATCTTACTCATATTCGGTTTTAAATAATCTATCTCGCTCATATTCGGTTTTAAATCTTAATATCAGCTAGGCCCATTAACTATTTACAAAACCAAGGGGTCTAATTGATATTAAGGCAAATATCGAGGGAAGAGGTGATTACAGATTCGATCAGTTTTAGAAAATCATGTTGGTTTAGGTTTTGGCCGGCCTATTGTCTCATGTGCATGGAAGTTCTCACATATGATGCTTTACTATTAAGGGGAGTTATTCTAAGAGAAGTAAAAATAAATAAAATCAAAAATAAAAAAGGACTCAGGTGGGTTTTGTTTTCTTTTATTTTTTCCTCATGCACATGAAGTAATTTAGAATGCCCATAATTTCACATCAGTTACAGGCTTACAGCAACCTTGTAAAACAAAACATAATCAATTATGTACATTCTTTAACTGTTGATATGAATGAAATGCAATAGACTGTGATCAAACAAGTATGGTTTTGAAAAGTGCGTAATTGCCGAGCGGCAACTATCCTTTTATAAATTTCCATAACCAATTTGCTATCAATTTCTTCACCAGAAGAAACCACTGAAACCTGTCGAGCTTTGGCAACCTTTTTCCCTCTACAAAAACCTTCATTGCTGTTAAGAGTTAGCAATTTTGTTGGCTACTCAAATCATCATGCGAGCATAAGCATCATGAAAATTAGCCAAAAGCTTGAAGGGCAATTGCCGCCGCTTTGTTGTAGTTCTTATTCTATCAAGCCGGCGATGACAGCAGCCCCACCGAGGCTTACAATTTTGAGCTTCTTTTGGAAATGACTTGCACCACTGATTCTCTGGTACTTTTTTCTCCTCCAGTATCTTTTCAACCTCTCATAATATGCAAAGGAAAGAATTGCCATTTGTACAGAACGAGAGAGAGGGCGTGAAGAGAAGAAATGAGAGATTATTTGTAAAGAAGAAATTAGGGCTGAAATTATTTAATGGGGGTTGTTTGAATAGAGGGCATCGATAATTAAAGATGAGCATCCGAATAATAGGACAATAAGCAAAGATTATATCCTATTTAAATTTTTTTTTTTGGACCAGGTAAGCTGATGATTGATGGATAAGCTTTATATAACATTTCTGCAGATGTCGAAACTTTCGCAGATTTTTAATTTTGTTTAGTATTGTCATCATACTCGTTTTCAAGGTTTTTATTACTGAAGCTCCAGCACATGAATACATGATGATCGGGTGATCTGCTTCAATTTGTAGCTTATTTTTTATTCTGTGACATGATTCTTTTGCGCCTGGTTTATTATTTATTTTTAGTGTTAGTCGTTATTGTTTTTGTTTATTATGTTTTATGTTGTTGATTAGGAAAAGGAAGTGATTGAAATTAAAAAAAAAAAAATAGAAAGAAAGAAAGCAATCAAAGCATCCCAAATGGAGTCCCAGTTCACGGTAGCATACATATTAAAACAAGCAATGAAGATTTTCCAGCACAACACTATAATTGAATGTGGTAAAAGACCACGATAGCCATCTTATTCAAGTTATTTGAAGGGTAAAATTGTAACTACAAAATAGGTAGCTGGAATGTGATTACAGGAAATAAGTGGGGAAAATAAAAATATCACCACCCTTTATCATTATCAACGTATAAAGTCACATAATTTAACTTTATTATTGATTAAAGATATTTCATCCAGGCATGATCGCAGATCAAGAATTAATCAATTCAAATGACAGTAAAATTGACCTCAAGTAAATGAATGAAAACTGTTGACTAGATTGAGTTCAATAATGAAATGATCCGTCGGTATATCTTCCAAGCAGGTCACTACAAAAGGCATATATCCACAAAAGCTATTTTAGCATAAAATCAAGACATTTCTTCTGGGTCCATCCATGCCCGTGAACGAAAGAAACAAATATCAAAGAAACTGGTGACGATTGACGAAATGTGTTTGTTAATTAAAAATCAGTTAAATTTTATCCACTGCAACATATGCACAATTGTAAAATTTTCAATCCCATGCATTCTAACCTCAAATTACAATCCAAATTCAATAAGGTGTACAAATCAAACATAGTAGATGAATCAAACGACAGACATGTCAAATTCATTTTAATATGTGCTTTTAATCTAATTTTTTAAAATCAATAATACCGACCAACTTGGAACTTACACAATGTATCAAATACTTGAAAATTTGAAATAGCACCTTCATGTACCAAAGTAAAGTTGCGAGTTCTGGTTGATTCAAGCAGGTAGGCTGTTTTCAGGTGATGGAATGGGTCATACGTCAAATCTCACTCGCATCACAGCCAAAAAGATAGCAAGGATTAAAAAAAAAATAGCATGTGATGCAAACAACCGCGCAAAGTAAGAAGCTCAAATGAATCTTCTAACAGATGAGATGCATTGTTCAAACTTTGTTCAAGCAAAATCTTAGATCACACATACTGGTAAAGGCGTGTATTCTACTTATCTTACACTATGGACATCTGGACATCTAGCAATTGTATATTCCTCTCTACAATCAGCAGCTGATGCAATGTCTCCTTTGGCTTTCCATTTCATCGAGCATCGGACTATTGTCACGAGTATTGGATCTTGATATTTCAATATGACGTTGGGGTTCGACATAAACATTCTCACGCTCTGATGGTTGCACACTGAGACAGTCGGTGTTGTTAGATTGCTGACCATTTCGAGAATCAGCCAACATCTGAAAATATGCATGAGGTCCCCAACCTGCAAGTTATAAAAATAGGTTCAAACTACTAATGCACGATAGGATTAAACGGTCAAAGATAATGAGAAAAAGATAAATTGTGATAGCAAAGGATGTCAAGACTATGCTAGTAAGAAGCACCAGAAAGAAAATTCTCTCAAGTGATTTGAGAAGAGGCACTACAGAAAAATATCAGGAAAACCACTTTTGGGTGCAATGTCCAAGCCTAAAACTTTATACCTCTCCCTGATACCCAAGGATGTCAAGACTATCCAAGCAAGAAGCACCACAACGAAAATTCTCTCAAGTAATTCAAGAACTGATATAGGGAAAATATCAAGAAAACCATTTTTGAGTGCAATGTCCAAGCCTAAGACTTTATATCCCTCCTACCCAATTAATTTAATCAAAAGCTTTGGCGTGAATTCTACCAGCAAGAAAACCTCATGAAATTCCAAACACCAGGCATAAAAGAGGAGGAAGCTGGAGAAAGAATAGTCACTGATCATAAATTATGAATGAAGCAGCAAGGGGTACCTTGCTCATATGCTGCTTAATGAAGAGAAAATTAATTGTATGCTTATCTATAGCCAGACAACATTTCTGAAAGGAAGTATAAAGACCATCTAATATCTTCCTTCAGAGTACCAACAAAATTCCCAGTATAAAAAGGAGTCTCGATTCAACGGTAATTAATTTATTACAAAAACAAAATATAGCGGTACCCCAGCAATTTTCTGTCCCCAAGTTCCCACCACCCAAGGTTACAGTGATTCTGTGATTTACAGGTTTCTGATCCTATATATTCCAGAAACAAATATTTGTAGGGAAGGAGACTGATCCAACACATTGCCTTACCTTCCAATCCATACAATACTAAAAAATACAAAATTGAATATTTATGAAGGCACTAGGAAGAGAAAACAC
The DNA here is from genome assembly GCA_025617385.1 of Murraya koenigii. Taxonomy (NCBI): domain Eukaryota; kingdom Viridiplantae; phylum Streptophyta; class Magnoliopsida; order Sapindales; family Rutaceae; genus Murraya; species Murraya koenigii. The sequence continues at coordinate 27,908,554 of CM046815.1, forward strand.
AATAATGAACAGCATAGAACCAAGTAAAGAGTTAGAGACATACCATCCGTATCATATGGAGGTGGAAAGAACTGCAAGTAACAAAAGAAAGAAACAATTGTCCCTGTAATAAAATGGTAAAAAGAAAAAAAAGCAAATAATTCAAGGTGAGAAGCAGGCTAGACGTATTCCCACTAGGCAGGGTTAGAAGCCCTGAATTTTACTCTTAAGCAATGATTAAAAAGACAATAGAAAGTGGTCAACAAACGGACCTATGAGAGCTCCACCAAAGACATCTTGCCAATGATGCCAATAGTCATCAACTCGAGAAACTCCTACCAGTGCAGCTAGAAGAAACGGCAGGAAAACAATACAGAGCTTTGCAACATGGCCCCTACGATCAAATACCCTGATTTTTCCAGACAAATACAATGCAAGAAAACCAAGACCAGCAAAAGACCCTGCATATATACAACCACAATTCCTATAAGTTGGTACTCTTGCTGTTATAAGAAAATGAAGATTAATAACTGCAAATGGATAAACAATAACAAGTAAGCAAATCCCTTACCAAAAATTAAATGCACATGTCCACACAGAGTAATATACAGCAATTTTCTTCAGCAATCTCTATATAAGAGTGAATCAGAAATTCTGATCATTCTAATACCAGAAAATTTGCACAAACTTTATAGGGATTTCTATATTACATAAACAAAATTTACACAAACTTATAGAGATTTTCTATATTTCAAAAATCTAATATGGCATTTTTTATTAATATGGGGTGTTTTAGCATCTGAGACACTGTTAGTGATATACAAAGAGAACAGAACATCACAATCACAGATGTCAAGAAAAATATATAGCCAGTCAGAAGAAACAAAGAGAGAATTCATTATCAACAGTCTGCCAGAACATAAACTGCATCCAAAATGAGGAGCCAAAGTAGGAACATAATATTTTGAACAAAGTAATTAGACTGCTTACACGAAGTATGTCCACTTGGGAAACTTTTGTGCCCTTCCTTAATAACATGCTTTTCTCCAGTACACATGACGTTCCTTGTTACATTATGAAAGATCTGATTGTGACATGGAACAGTGATAAATTGACTTAGTTAGAACTAATAAAGATGAAAACATACTTATATGAATCAAATTCAACAATCCCAAACAAAGACCAGCAAAGTTGAAGCATTGGAGGAACCCACCCCTTTACCATCAGGAAAACACCGCCAAAAGAAATCTGGGCGAGGACGACCAACAGCATCTTTAATTGCATCAGTTATAACACCAGTAATGAGCACAGAATATAGAAGGCCTGAATATGCATCACAATTCATTAAGCCTAATTGCCATAGATGAAGACAATCAAAATGAGAGGTAAGAGACTTATAAAAACAACAGAACAAAAAGATATACCTAGTATAGCATGGTGCAGATCATAGACATCATGTCTGATGAAATAATAGACATGGATGACAATAAAAGGGAGCAATATTCCAATAAACTGTAAGAACAAATGAAACAACATCATGGATTTTCAGTGCTATCAGAGCAGTGAATATCATGAAATCTTCAGATGAAGAATGCATCGATATTAATTTCTACGAGCCAAAACATACCGGAACAGCCCAAAAGGGAATGGTATTGTCTTTCATAGGGTATCTCAAATCTGTCATCATATCCTCTCCAACAAAGCGGTGAAATGGTTCAATGACATTCAAAATGATCTCTATTACACCAAGAAGCATGAGAATCAGCCAGTCGTGCATGTGTAGCTTTAGAACTTTAAGTCCATGGGATCTTACAGTATGTGAACCCAACTGAATCTCAGGTGGCATTTTTTTCACTAATCTGCAGGAGGAAAAAAGAAAAGCATTAAAGGATTAATATTCTACAAGAAGCTGAATCTGGATATCAAAAAATTTAAAATAACATAATGCATATCAACAAAAGCAACGAACACGCAGAAAACCAGGCCATATAATTCATATATATTTTAAGATATGTAAAAAACAGAACATATATTAAGACAAATAAGCATTTATAAGAACTAAAAGAAAAAAATAAATAACAAGCGGCATTTTCTATTTTCCACAGAATTAAAGGTTGCTCCTAGAACCAAGAGAAAATAATTGAAATCATTTACGTACAGCAAGACACTTAAGCTCAACCAGAACCTTTAAATCCTTCTTAAAACTATTTCCCATACATTGATTATGAAAACAGTAATTTAGTGATATAAAACTAATGCAGCAAAATAGAGCTGAAACTAAAGAAAACCTATACTGTGTAAGTGAGCTGAACTTGCATCCTGCAGAGCAAACCCAATAACCAAACAGTCTATTTAGAAGACTGAGACCTACAGCATCGTCTCACTAAAAGGTTACAACATCCCATGAAAAGATAGGAATACAGGCATCCAAAACGGGACGTTCATCAACCGCTAATCGTAATGCCGATGTCCAAATCCCATATAGCTAAGAGGCCCCAAAATTTACTCCACTATGGAAATTTACAATGATCTGTAATGGATTTTACAGGATCTCTTCAGTTCCCTCTCACTAAAGACTGTAGTTTGCTTAATAATACAAAACCTTTCCAAATCTGAATAATGTTTAAATAATGAACAACCTGATTTCACGTACCTCTACCAAAGATTTATATCATTTAACTAGCAGAAGGAAAACCTTTAGCTTCTAAAAAGATGGAAAACGTTACAGCATGTAACAGTCCCGAACACACATACATATGAAATCATTTGGGAAAAACAGTTTTATCATGTAAATTATTCTCATAGTCCAAGATACAGGTCAATTGGCAGGAAATTGATCCAAATTCCAGAGGTACACAGTCGATTTAGGGTACTCCAGTCACTTAAGAAAATTTAGCCGCTTGTCATGGCAAACTAACAGATTAGATACTTGTCCCATAAGTAATGATTTTTCTACATATGGAGAAACTATCTCTCAGCTCTCTACCAAACAGGCGCACAATTTAAGCTGATAGAAAGATTTTAAATTTTGCCGCAAGCAACCACTTGAACATTCACAAACATTCAATAAAACACAAATCAAAATAGAAGTACATACAAATACAGAAACAAACAACACAGAGCGAAAAAATTTTCCATATGTTAAACAAGTTTTCGTTATCAGACAGTGTTATTGCAGCCAACCAATCTCAGTTTGGACCTCTAAGTCGACATCTGCCGAAACAATTTGTGAGCATAAAGCCATAGGAATTCATATATTTTATTCAATTTATTATACTTTCTGCTTTCCTCCAGAAGATTCTGTCAGTATGATAGGATATATGACCAATAACAAACAATTAAAACGAAACTGAATTTTAAAATCATGATTAATAACGATGCATCCTGGAAATTAGAATTCACTTTTTTTCTCCTTCACTTTCTCAGGAACCAAACAGCTTGTTAAAAAAAAAGGCACAAATACTATATAATTCATAAACGCACATCAACCGCTGTTATTCTTAAAAAAACAAAGCAACAGAAAACGAAGAGTTCACTTCTTTCTTTTATTTTCTTTACTGTCCGCCGCTTCCTCGAGAACCAGACGAGCAATGTCTTAAAAAATTCAATTAAAAAAATGAAAAATGGAAGAAAGAATTCGAAGCGAAACCACTTCAATGTACATAAACGAGCTGAGAACGAACGGATTCAAAATGAAGATTAGTTGTCAAAAATTAATCTAATAGATTAAGAGCTAAACTGTTTATTTAATTTGGAAAATGAACTGACCTGTGAACCAGCTGAGCTCTCTTAGATTTTTGAAATGAACAAAAAAACAGTGTACGCTTTTGCTTTTGCTGTATATATTAGCTTGCAAAAAAAGCGAGTGAAATAATTATTGTATATATTTTATCTCTTATTCATGATTATACCGACAAAATTATAAAGTATAATTACCAAAAGGAAGAAGACAAAATTTGAAATTTTTGAATAAAGTGGTCTTGTTTGGTAATTTAAAACTAAATCCATTTTACCAAAAATTCATACGGTAATGTGAATTAAATGAATCCCTCAATATGTCATTATTATTTTAAATATATATTTATTTATTTATTTTGGGTCAAGTTCAAAATCAAATTAGACGAAATGGGCTTCAGATTTTTTTAATCTACTAAACGAGGTCCCGCTAAATACTTTTATAAGAACACTCAATTGAAATACTTTAGTAGCTTACTCAAAAAACATTTTTAAAACCAACCATAATTTAGTAGTAAATCTATACATTTGCGGTTGGAAAACAAAGGTATCTTTTGCAACGTGCAATAGGTAGAGGAGATTTTAATTTCCATCTACGAAAAGCAACACAGTCATTTTGAATTTGATAATTGGATAATTAAATTCTAAAATCGAATCATTATTTATTTTACCTCCTAACTTCAGCTTAATTATGCAACTTTGACCCTCCGGACGCACCATCGATTTTGATTCATACGTTTGCAAAATCTTTGGTCCCCTTGTCAAAACTCCGTTCTTTTTCTTCAAGATCCTTTGCTTGTCCTGGGCATTATCTCTTTCGTTCTTTATCTCGCAATATTCAATCAATAATCTATAAACGCATAATGAACTTTGAGAAAAAGTAGAATGTGGCAACATGATATTTATGGATTAGGAACAGGGATAAATTAATTATTTTAAATGGGTAGACGAAACAACTACCTACTTTAATTTGGGTTTCAGATTCTGAAAATCATTAATACTTGTAAGCAAGTGGTTAAAATGCGAGGCACTATTAAGCTAATGCAAACCTGCACAGGTTGTTCCATCAATCAAAGAGCTTGCATAAAATTATTTGTCCATCTAGGGAAGGCTTATCCTTAAACTTGTCAAATTAGTAAGTTAATCAAAGATTCAAATTAGTAAGTTAATCAACGATATTATAATAAGTTACAAGTAGAGATTCAAGTGAGGACGGCTCAATCGAGGAAGGCCAAAGACTTGCTAAAAGTCTAAGCATATTTTATTATTTAACCACAGAAAAAATAGCATATTAGGGAACATATATGTACACAAGGCAAAATTGAAGATGCATAAGTTTCATCTCCTTCCTGACTCCATTTCATCCAATGTTGAGCTTGGAGGGCCGTCTACATATAATGACACAAATGCATCACCATTTGGTTCTGTTCCTTGATTCACAGAACGATTCTCCCTCACAAGCCCATTCACTGAATTCCTGGAATGCCCCATGTTGTTGCTATGTGACTCCTCCCTTGCTCGGAAGTATGCATAAGGTCCCCATCCTGAAGTCACAAAATTAAGCATATATAACTCAGAATAATCAAGACGCATTATCTTCTGCTTATGATGACTATTTGCACTGAAATCTCCATTAGCTTGAAATATGAAAGATATGAAGATAAATTTTACCATCATCGTAGTGTGGGGGTGGGAAGAATTGCAGATAGCAAAAAGTGGCCACAACCAGCCCTGCAAGAAGTAAAACATGCAGAAAGTTATTAACCTTCAAGGTTCAATGCATATTGAGCTATAGTTTTAGCCGAATGCAACAATGGAGTTCACAAAAACAGACCTATGATGCCACCAGCAAACACATCTTGCCAATGGTGCCAATAGTCACTAACTCGAGAAATGCCAACGAGAGATGCAACTAGGAGAGGAAGAAGAACAATGCAGAGCTTCGCCACATGCCCTCTGCCGTCAAATGCTTTAATTTTTCCAGATAAGTACAGTGATAGGAAACCTAATCCTGCAAAGGACCCTGAAGTGCAGTGTCCATTAGATATTAACTACGTGGTTAATTTGGTTGCTACTATGAAGCAATGAGGTGATCATGAACAGCAATTCTCTTATATCAAATATGTTTCACCAGATTACATAAAAAGCAGGGAATTTGCTTACATGAAGTATGACCACTTGGAAAACTCTTGTGTCCTTCTCTAACTTCACTGTCTTTACCATGACATAACACATCTCCCCATGCCCCGCCATAATTCTGGAAACAAATGGAAGGAAAATGATCAGAAATGAAGTGTCACCTATTGGAAAAACAAAACTTGCAATCCTGGTATTCAAAACATGTAACAGTTAAAAATGTTGAAAGCATATGTACCGCAACTCCATTGGGAAAGCAACGCCAGAAGAAGTTGGGTCGAGGCCTACCAGTTGCATTTTTTATTGAATCAGTAATAACCCCAGTAATCAACACAGCATATAAGAGCCCTGATACAGTTGATCAGATAAAATTTAGTGATCAGTTGAAAGCACTGGTTTATACACTGAGACTGAATTGATCATAAATAAAATGATTGCAAAATGTAATTACCTAGAATGCCATGGTGCAAATCATAAACATCTCTCCTTTTAAGATAGCAGAGAAGGAAAATCGCTATAGGCAACAAAACTGCATACATCTGCCCATCAATGGTGAAAAACAAAAAATCAATACATAACTCTTCCACAGAGTACTACAACTAGAACAACTTCAAGTGCCAATAGCCACACAGCAGGCTTCCAAAAACAAAGTAAAATAGGCATAAATGGACTGGCGTATTAGTCACTTGAGGATAGCAAATGCACATAGACGAAAAGACATAAAATGGTTTTGAAGCTTAATATGCTCTTTCTATCTCTCTTAGGCATCCGTTCTTTTCTTAGATATCCTTGTAATGCTGTTTACAACTGAATAATAGGATAAATGTAGCAGTTGATTAAAAGCACACACATGTGAAAGGAAAACTTACAGGCACAGACCAGACGGGCACCGTGTTGTCTTTGAAGGGATACTTCAAGTCTGTCATCATATCCTCTCCCACAAAGCGATAAAATGGATGAATAATATACAGAACAACCTCAATCACAGCCAGAAGCAACAATATAATCCAATCATGCAAGTGATTTCTCGCAACTCTGGCTCCATGAGACTTAATAGTGTGTGCACCAAGATCAATCTCCCTCATTTCCCCACGCTATTCAATACCACAGAAACACATCAAACAATACTCCAAGAGAATAATTAACTTCCCCTTAATAGAAATAAAAACTTGAGGACTAAATTATAAGTACTTATGGCACATGTAAGACCACATGCATAAATGCATGGTACCATGCAAAGCAACTAGTTTAATCGACACAATTATTCCCCGCAGAAACAATTTGAACGCAATAGAGGCACAGACAGGCCACAAATACAATCGACAGCATGCTTAATTTTTTATAAATTTTCTGATCTGGGACTGATCAAACACGGACTCCCTAGACAAATCATCAATATCAAAGCATCTAATAACCCATTTTCACTGACAAATAAATGCCAAACCCATATACTTTTGTATGAGAAAGGGAACAAAAAATGTACAATTTTATAGAACTTGCTGACCTGGAAGAAACCACGGAGGCCGGCAAAAGAACACAGTGATCGGAGCCATCCCCAAGCCATTGATGATGAAGAATATGCAGGGCAGTTTATGCCGAAATTTTACCAAAACTGATAAACAAAACGAACCCAGATGAGAAAAAGCAGAAAATGCCTGTAAAAACTACGTAACAAACATATAAAAATGAGAAACGGAATCTTCTATACAAGTATAGAACTTGAAAATAAATTAAGTAAAGTAGTGAAGGAAAAGCAAAAATGCTGCAAGTAAAAATGAAGCAAAACCAAACTCACTTGTTCACGTTGTTTCTTAATAGAAGAGAAAATTGAGAGAGAAATGAAAATGAGAGGGACGTTGAAGTGGAAAGAAATGGCGCCGGTTGGTTAACAACTTACAGGTATGAAAGTAGGCCAGTTATTTTATATAATTAATTAATTCTTTATTGTGTTCCGAAATTGAACTTTTTTTATTTTTTCCATTTTTTTCTCCTTTGTAGTCTTACGCTGAAATTGTCAAAATTGTCACTTGGGTTTGGACTTTCGCCAGCGTGACTGCTGTTATCAAACTGTTTGACTATTGCCAGCCGGATACGGCAATTACGTATGGCTCCCTAGCTTTTAGAAAATTACAGATAACTGGTATGGTTTACATTTATTTTAAACTTGGGCATTTATTACTTGGACGATATTCGGGATTTATTTACATACTCGAACAAATACAAAATGGGAAGGCGTAAATTCCGCAATTGTCTGATCTATGTTGTTGGATCTGTACAAATATCTGTTATCTTATCAATTATTTCACTGTTATAACTTGTACGCATGAAAAGTTTGGAAAGTAAGTTCTCGAATAAATAATGTCATTGTGAACGGCTTTGCCACAAACTCTAATGATAATATTATTGATAAACTATGCCAAAATTTTCTGTTCACATTAAATAAAATACAAATTTAACAAATATTTTACTTGCCAAAATTTTCTGTTCACATTAAATAAAATACAAATTTAACAAATATTTTACTTAAATAAATTAATAGTATAATGCTTTTATTATCTGTTTAATAATAATAATGTTATATCTGTATAATTGAGATACACAACTTATATTATAATTGATGTTTCACCTACCATTTAACCAATCACATGTATAGAACTATTAGTTAACTTTATCATTCCTCATTAATGTGATAAGTTGCAACACTTATGAACAAGTGATATGTTACTATGTCATATTACTTGAAATACAAATTATACATCCTAACTATGTAAAATAGTATTCTTTATATAATAATAAAGTTTTATTAATTAATTTTGTTAAAAATTAATTATACTAAGAGCTAATTAAACTTTGAGTATATAGTGTTATAAATAATTAAGTCTCGAAAGAGAAGATATTATATATATACATATATATTATGTTAAACATAAAGGGTCATAGCTAGAAAATCAAATTCACGAATCAAAATTGCTTAGCAATATAAAAAGAAAATAAGGAATGAAACACAAAAATATCAAAATATTTACTATAATATTAATATGTCAATATTTGGTACATTTACAATTGTTTTGGTGTTCTACACTTTATATTGTTGCTATTGCTATTGTTGTCCTTTAATGTTGCTAAGCTCCAAAGAAATGATGGGGTCTCGTTTTGTTGTATCATAGTTTTAGTTAGAAATCAAGGCATTTAACCTTTAAGAGAAAGGTAAGGAAATGCATAAATCATGAAAAGATTTTTTTTTTTAATATTGATTCCATAACTGTTATAGATATTATATTATTTTATTTATAATCAAATTATATAATTAAGACCTCTCATAGCGTGTATATTGATTATGTGAAGTACTGACTCCACTCAATTATCAAGTTCGAACTCTTCTCTCAACATCGTGCTACAAGTCCATTAGTTTATAAATCATGAAAAGTTAAAACATAATTTTTAGATTTTTTTTTTTAATAATGATGAGTTTAATAGATTCTATTTGGATGGGTATCTATTCATTAGATTCTATTTAATTGGACATTTGGGCTTAATTTAAATTTTATAATTTGGCTAAAATTATTAATAGATGAGATATTTAATAAAAAACAAAACTCAAATTAATGAAATAATTAATTCACTTAGGGTAAATTTATATTTTTATATTCAATATAACGGAACATATCTTTTAAAAATTTTAGAACATGCAGAGATATGCTACCACTACAAGTCCTTTAGTCACTCCACTACTTGATGTTAAATATGTAACGTAATTATAAGCTATTTGATAATTACATTGGATTATTTTTTACATAATTAATAAACTAGGTTATCTTCCTTATTAGTTTAAATTATATTTATACCTTTGTTTAATACATGAAAACAATAATGTGAATTCAAATTAACTTTATTTGCCTCTAAAGATTTGATCAAATGGTTGTCAAATAATTTTATTTGATTGAGTTTAAATTATAAAAGAGATAGAGTTATTTTATTTATTTACTTACTCTTCTACCTTTTAAGAAAATAAAATATAAAAGCAAGAAAATCTAGATAAAAAAAAAGGTTGAAAATTCTATCCTTATTTGTGATTATATTAAACTTAGAGACCCATAGCTTATTATCTCATTTTGATTCTTTAATTTGTCTGTGCCGTGTGGGACGCACAAGAAAGCAGGGGGCTGACAGACTGATTCATAGATCTTAACACATTCGGGGGGATTCTAATTCCTCTCAATGCTCTCATTTTTTGAAAGGGAGGGTTTAATAGTTCATCACAACTTCGCTTTTCAAAAATGAATATTCATAACGAAGTGACGACTTGTCGTCTGGTTTACAACGACATGCCACTCTTTTCCATTAGAAGCTTCATTGCCTAGAACTTTCCCTTTCCGGTTATGAATATTTATAATTACTTTTATCACTTGAATGTTCACTTTCTGGAAGCCCCTAGAACATATAAGCTCAATTCAGGAGAAGCTTCGAAAATTACTGAGCATGATCTCCATGTTTGATAAAGTACTGATAAAATATAATGATATTCCACAACATGCTTCTTCGTCTACTTTAATCCCTCAACATGCCTTCTTAATTAAGTTGAGAGAGGCACCTAATGCACTTATCATTTCGATAAATAATGACTTTAGCATGAGAGTTATTATTATTTTTTTAGTTTTATCTCGCAATTATGAAGAGACTGGAGTCCTTTACAATTTCATTTTGTGTATAAGAAACACAATTAAAGCTGAAGGAGTTGTTGGCTTAGGAAATTTTGCATGTATTCCTCTTCTTTCTTTAATTTCCTAGCATAAATAAATAGTAAAAATTTGATGCGAAATGAATTGATCCTTTGTTTATGGATTAGGCATAGGACAAAGGCTTTGATAATTTGAATTGTACAAAATAACATGATTAATAAACGTATTGTGCCTAAACTTGACCACATCCTATTTCATGGATGCAACCTCCCTTGCGTGGGAGCCATACAAGCTGGAGCGAACCTTGCCGGAAAGTATTTAATATTATTTTCTTAAAGGATTACCAACTTTAACTAAATCTATTTTTTTCTTTTTTTTTTCAAAGGGAGGGTGGCAAGCCCAAAGAAATTGTTACCCCCTTCCCACCCCAAGGACTCGAATCCGGGCCGCCACGGCTCTAGAACTGAGCATTGCGACCAACCCAATCACGGCCTTGGGGGCTACTTCAAGTAAATCTATTTATTAGAGCTAATAAAATTTAACACGATTCGATTATCTGACACGAATAAATAAGTATGAATCATTAAATTTAATATAATTATTAAATTAAATGAGTTTAAGTTGACACAATTTTTTTTTATTGAATTAAGGTTAAAATTTTTAACTCATTTACCCAACCAATGACACTATATTATTTTATTAATATATGTAGTTTCAAGTATGTAGCTAGTATCATAGAATGAGTGGAGCAATTAGCACCCCTAAAAATTTTTAAAAAATATTATATATCGTAAATTTATATTTTAAACCTTAATTAAATTGACAGTTCTTCTCTCTTCCTCACACCCCCGTGGAATTTTTATTTTTGTTAAATAAAAAAGCTTTGTTATTGTAATGAAAAGATTTTTTTTGTAATTTTTATTTTTATCCTTAAACTAGTGTTGTTTGACTCAATTTTTACTTAATAATTTTAAAATTATGGAAGGCTTGCTTTCTTCTACCGTTATAATGATTTGCTCTCCTAAGTTTGTTACTGATTTATGTCTCCAGATGGAAGCATGTAGAATAATCGCATTGAGAGTGTGAAAAAAAAAAATTGGATCAGCATCTATCAATCATTTCTTATATGAAAAAAATATTTCTTTTATTCTTTTTTCATTCTCTTATATCGAAATTACTAAGAAAGAAGTTTACACTTGCGCCTTGCGGAATTAAACTGAGTGTCATTGGCAGCAAACATAATTTAATGGGTAGGTTTTAATTGAGTCCTTATTATTTGTAAAATAAAAATTAAATACCATATGTTTATAAAATGAATGAATTAAATCTTTTTAAATATAAATTTATGTCATTCAAGCCATGTCCTTAATTCCTCCATTTGTCCTTAATTCCTCCATTAAAAATGTTAACAACATGGAGGATATTTTAATAAAACAACAATTGAGCGCCTCCTTATCTTTATTGATAGATGGCATCATGGCAACAAAGTAAACACAAGCTAAGTCAATGTTCTTTCAAAAAAAAAAAAAATACTAAGTGGAATGTTACAAAAACTACCACATTCTTCGTGTGAGAGGAGAGATTGAGAGAATGTGGGATCGGGCCAAAAATGTTGTATAAATCTACCATGAATTTGACCAAACCTTCAAAGGTTAGTAACTCTTTTTTTTTTTTTCGTGTGATTTTTGCAAATATTTTATGATAATCTTTTCAAAAATTAGGCTTCTCTAGTCTAATTTTTTGAATGATAAACTATGTTTAATTATTGGTGAAATTTTTAATTGAGTGTTGTATTTTGTGAATGTGCGTTTTTGAAATTTCTATTTATGTAATTATTAAACCAAATACACCATATTTGTTTATGTATTTATTAAACTTAATTTGCTTAATATATGAGCTTTCTTGAGTTGTTTTGTTTATACCATATTTCATTTCGATCAATTGACATCTTTTTTTTTCTCATAAGATTGAGTTCATTGTATTTGCTTCTTTGTTCATATAAAATTGAATTCTATAAGTTATTATCAGTAGTAATGTTTATACATATTAAATTGAATTCACTATAATTGCTACTTTGTTTCTTTTTGTTGCGTCATATTTTTCTTTTTAGTTTCTAACTTTATATATATATTAGATTGACTTTTGCATTTTTATTTAACCAAATTACATGTATATTTTATTTAGGTTGAATTTTTTGTTCTTTTCTAAATAAAATTGTATTGGTTTAGTCTTTCTTTATGTAATACTTTTTGTTTAAAATTGATGCATGTAGCTATGTTACCTTTTTTTTCTATTGGTTAAAATTAATGGGGTGGTGTATGAGATATGATATAGGGAATCAGAGGAATATAAGATTATTAGGTTGTTTCATGAAGTTTTAGAAGTCATGATTAAGCGTGCACACAATGAAATGGATATGATTGAAATTTTGTTGTGTTACAATAAACTACAAGTAGGCAAAGAAAGCTAATTTCAAATGATAGTGAACTGTATTTGGTTCTTGAGCAGTTTTTTTTATCAATAGTTGTCCTATCATTGAGTTTAAGGTTTACACTGAAGGGAAAAAATTAAGTTTTTTAATTTTTTAATTAAAATCTTTTTAGGACCGATATCATACAATATATAAGAATTAAGTAATCTAAAAATTCATACCTTGATGTTTTGAGAAGATGAACAATTGAGAGTTGTAAATCCGTCTCCAAACGATTTTCCAGGGTATGACTCAAGATTGATCAACACTCGACGTGTGGGCGTCTGTTTCACCACTCCCCAATTGCAACTGGCTTCTCTTAGATGTCTTCTGTATTTTTCTCAAGAGTCTTGAGATTCTATTTTCTTTATTGTCTTAAGAGAATAATACCACTTTTATAATATCTTATAAAAAAACCTTATTATGTTAGGATTAGGATTCCTATTTAAAATAGAATTCCTCTTTTAATTTAAATATTTAAATATTTAAATTAAATAATATCTCTCACTTACGTAAAAGTAGAGAGAATGTAGTAATCAACTAGTGACCACCTTAGAAATATCATGGTCCTCTTTACACTTAAATATAACATACTAGGCCTTAACAAATATTATAATTATGATTTTAATCTAATATGCTAGTTTTTCTTGCTTTTAGGTCCAGTGATGGTGTTGTCAATTAAATGAGCTAACCTGAGGATTATTTGGGAACATATAATAGTGGCTACAATAATTAAACAAATATAATTATTTAATTCCAATTCTACTCCACTATAAGATTGGAACCGACCTCCATAATTGTATGCTCGAATATAATTCGCCCAAGCCACATTGATTTCTTTACTGCACAATCCTTTGTACCACATTGTTAATTTAAATTGATATCTCAACTATCGAATCAATTTAATTACATCTTGTTCCTTGATACTTACTGGTTTTCTCTAATGATCATTTTCAACATACTTATTTATGTTGATACACTTTGGCCAGAGAATTCTATGATCAAGTACTGAAAACCCATCAAGAAATGCGTCGTACAAATTTTGTATTGTTAATCTATAATTTTAATACTTGTAAATGCTCCCACTAAATTACCGGATAATCTTAACTACATGTGCATATCATGCCCATTGGTAGCTCAAATGAAATAATAATTATAATCATGAAATTATAACTAACTCAAGATTAAGATTACAGTAAACCAATGCCTATGAGATTTAATAATTATGACAGTCATTACTAGGTTAATTAAATCTCATATGTGATCCGATCAAAGTAATCATACTACATCAATAAATTCATACATGATTAAGACAAATCACTCAATGAATTTATTACAGCCTATACCTAAATAAAGTGTCCAACTTTATTTATCAACTGTGAACTTAATTTATTTAATTATAAGATAACTTGTATTTATGTCTTCTGCAAATCCACATACTGATTGTATAAATACATATAATATAATTAAATGGACTTTACTAAAAAATATTAATACAATTTAAGATATCTAAAAATACTTCAAATATTTTATTAATCAAAAAATCAATATGCTTTGAAGAGCATATAATCCCAACATACACTAGGTCAAGTGGTCACCATGTCATGAAAATATTGCAATGGTGTCCGAACATTATGTCAATATTGGTGTTGCTATGGATAGTGATAATTTTGAAAAAATTAATGAAGATGACTTTGTCTGGGGGGCACTCATCTGATGAATAGAATAGTGTCTCACATATGTATGAATCCATTGTTATAATGAGTGGAAACTAAATCTGAATGGTTCAGTTAGTTTGAGATTTGGAAATACCTTTGAATCTGTTGCATTATTAAGAGAGGCTATGGTGAAATATGCAATCTAAGAGGGTTTTGAGTTGAATAGGATTAAAAAATGATGGTGTTAGGTATACTTGTAGTTATATTAATCCAAAATGCACTTGGAAACTTCATGCTTCATCGATGATTGATAGGATAACTTTTAAAATTATGTATATTAAAGGAAAACATGATTGTTAGACTAAATTTGTTAACAAAAATACAACATCTCCTTGGATAGATAAAGTTTGTGGTGATCTTATTCAAACTAACTTAGGGGTTGATGTAAATGTTCTAATGAGTGAGTTGAAAGATAAATATGAGATTGAATGTGACAAACAAAAACTGTACAGGGCAAAAAAAATTGCACTAAAAGACTTAAGTGCTGACCATATTGCTTGTTATGGAAAACTTCTAAAATATGCTCATATTCTAATAAAAATTAATCAAAGTGCTTGTGTCAAGGTAAAGGTTGATAGGCCATCGTCAAATAGCCCAATTTTTCAAAGTTTCTTTTCGTCATTTCCTGCACTTAGAGTGGGGTACCTAACTAGGTGCAGACCTTCCACAGGATTAGATGGGTGTCACTTGAAGGGCACATATAAGGAAGTGCTGTTATCTGCTATTGCATTAGATGCTGATAGTATAATTTTTCCTCTAGTTTTTTGCATATGTGAGGTGGAGAATTATAGGGCTGATGATCAATAGGCTTGTGACTATTATTAGTGATCGACAACAAGGTCTTTTATGAGGACTGAAAAAATATTGGCCTAGTGCTAGCACTAGTTATTGTGCTAGGCATATCTTTGCCAATTTGAAATATAGATTTCCTAGTTTGAATGTCATGAGGTTGTTCTGGAAAGCTTGTAGGACTGCAAATCAATATGACTTTAAGAGGGCTATGGATCAAATTAGGGTGAAAGACCAAAATTATTGTAAATGGTTGAGAAAAATACTACCTGTACATTGTCTAGAAGTGGATTGATCACCATGTAAAATCTAACCATGTTAAAAACAACATGATTGAATTTTTTTATAAGTGGGTAGATGAGGTTAGGTACAAGCCTATCCTAACCATTTTTGAGCATATTCAAAGACAGTTAATGATAAGAATGTTGGAAAAATATAAGTAAGGAGAAAATTGGCAAGATTGTTTGACATTATATGCTAGAGAAAGACTAAATCAATCCTCAAAGGCAAGGAGAATTAGGGTCTTTGGATGTAAGGGGAGTTGTTTGAATATCGTCAAGCTGGCTGGAGAAACTTTCTAGTACATATTACAGATGGTATGTGTGAATGTAGGATGTGATAGGTTAGTAAACTACCTTGCAAACAGTGGCTGCTATTCTTCATAAGAGAGGGCAATCTGAGCATCATTATTTGACTAAGGAATCTTTTATGATGACATACATAAGGACTATAAATCCAATTCCTGATAAGTGTGCATGGCCTGAAGTAGAAGCTGAACTTTCAACTAATACTGTGGTGCCTGTGAAAGTTGGACCACTTGACATAAAGGTTCCAGTTGGTAGACCCAAAAAAAAAAAAAAAAAAAAAAAGAACAAGGGAACTCGGTGAAGCCAAATCAACTAGTAAAAATTTTACTATCAAATAGGAGTGAGTATTTGACCAAGCCCGATCCGAAAAATTCGGATTATAATCGGATTCAGATGAAGCTTTTAACTCAATCGGATCAAACCCGATTCGATCAGAAAATTTAAAAAGAAAAAAACTCACAAACATAAAATATCGCGATCTAATTACATGTTTTTCTCCTAACCCGATTAATCCGAAATCCAATCGACTCAACCCAAAATCCAATTCGAAATTGAATTTGTCCACCCCTACTACCAAATGTAGTACTTGTAGATGTCTTGGGCATAACAAAAGGGGCTGCCCAAATTTCCCAAAAACCACAATAACCACAAAGGTATAATTTGAAAGTTAGTTTAGTTTTATTTTTTAATTTCAATTGGTGAAGTTAACAAATATTATTTTGATATTGTACAGGGAAGCAATAGGATTTCATCATAGTATAAAATATACCTCAACCCAAAATGAAAAACCTGACATTGTCAACAAAGAGTAGGATAGTACAATTTCACCTTGGGCTGGCATATAATTCTCCATTATAGAATGTTGAAGCCAATTAGTTATTTATTGTGTTTGAATTTCAGTTTGCCTTAATATTGTTAAGGTGTTTGTTAGTTTAAATTTAATTGATTTTCATACTTTCAATTTCATACCGGACGGGATGTTATTGTGAATTTTCTAGTATTATATTCAATACATATGTTATTTAGTTTAACAATCATCATATTTTTATAAATGTGATGGAATTATATGGGTAATAAATTACATTCATGTGATGTCTAATTCCAAGAGCTATGATGATTATGTATTTTAACTGTGCTCTTTATATTTGAATTAATTTTAAAAAATTGATTAAATATTTTGTTTAATTTGTAGCAGAATTTTGTATTCAAATTAGTAAATAAGCGGTCAGACAAAAAAAAAATTAATGGCCAAGGGTAAATATATCTTTACTTTAAATCATTACTATGATCTAAAGGGGTATAGTTGTCTTTTATGTTTAAGTTAATATTTTCACTAACTTTTTTAACGGAAGAATTAAGTTAATGATTGGAATGACATAAATTTATACTTGAAAGTATTTAATTGATTCATTTTATAATCATATGGTCTTTGATTTTTTTTTAAACAAATAATAAGGAATCAATTAAAAATTACCCTAATTTAGTCAATAATTTTCTGGGTGTATTTAAAAGAGGGGTTTTCTGGGAGTAAAAGGGGTTCCAATAGCTCCAGTACCACAGCATCTGTTGGGCTCGACACAGAAAGGATATACACTGATCTTCGGGCCCAAACATCTTAGAATTGAACTGCTTGTGAAAATTGGGACCAACCAACACGTTATTTAAAATTGATATAAATAAATAAATATCTGAAATTATTTTCCAATAATTTCATCTAAAATTGTTGCGACTTTTAAATTGTAGAATCAACATTGTAAACAGCGATGCGAACGCTCCGCATATATTAAATGTTTTTTTACTTTCAAAAAGTTAAATGCTCGAAGCAAAACCATAACCGGTAATAATAGATTGAAAGATCCTGCATGCATCTACGTGTAATTTATAATTCACATTGTATCAAAGATACTGTGACAGAGTTATCAAATTATAATCAATTAATTAATCACGATACCTTAATTAAACGCTAACCGACCAATCACATCGAATCGCTTAAAAATCCTAAAAGGATAATCACATTTGCCATCCAACTTTCGATTTTCCAAATTTAAAACAAAGTCCCACCAATTGTAATTTGCTCCTCATTTTATATTTCTTCTTTATTATCGGAATCAAAAGGATCATACACATACACTACACGATGGCTGTTTCCATTCTTTACACGTAAATTATCTTATTCTTTTTTTTCTCACATCATTATCACGATCATCATTATCCTAAGAAGTTAAAGTATCCTATGAAAATTTTATCTGTTTGTCCTGTATTGAGAATTTTTTTTTTTTTTAAATATCTTTGACGAATTTCGGCAAAGGTTAAATTTAAAATCCAGGTGGTCTCCACTCTCCACTACCGCCAGAGGATCGATATTCCGATTGGTTGGCTCTCTCGCCTGAGTTTTAAATCCAAAACCAAAGGCTTGGCTTTTCTCCTCTCGGACTCGGTGTATTGAAATTGAATCAAAGTTTATAGGTATTCAATGATATATGGTTCTTAAGGTACCATTTTCGTGAGTATTTTCCACTGAGAATCAACTTAATTATTATTGCAAAGAGAAACATTTCGTGTTGGAGCTGACTCGGACGACAGTGAGTTGGTTGGTTTATTCTTTCCCTAAAAAAAAATGTTACTTGCCTTCACAGGCAAATACTACGGTGGCCAATAATGTCCATAGAGTGCTAAAAATAGGTTGAAAGATGATGCTTAAACTCAATCATTATTAGTTGAAATCGCAAATTTAGACTTAAACCATAATCTCAAGTCCTGTAATGGAAGTTAGATCCACGGTAAACATGAATATCTGCCCCCTTTTTTTGCCTTTTTCGTTACGAATTTAAATATTTTTAAGATTTATTTTAAATATTATTATCATTCTATATTCGTTATTTCAAGTTTTTCAATCAAGTTACTTCTTAAAAGTAGAATCAAAATCAAAATCAAGGTCTCAGATATATATGATTCTTCCCACCTACAAATTTTTTTTTTTTAATAATTGCTTTAAATTTTTAGATCACTTTTAGAGGCATTAATATTGTCCAAAATGTAATGTGTTACTTTTTTTTTTGTTTTGCATTAATATTATAATTAAATTATAACTTATATTATATAAAATTAATATTTACCATGAAACTATTATTCCCATGCATTTCTTGACAGTTAAGTGACAGTGAAACCTAATACGAAATGGCAACAAAATAAGACGCAATTGAGGGATGTGAGCTGGCAAGCTAAAGCTGTCAATGGAAGGAGTGAAAATCGAAAAAAAACAAATATTAATCACAGAAATCGAGGTGGTTTCATTGATGAAGTTTGACGACATCTCGGGGCCCTAAAACATAAGCGAGAGAAGGGAAACTGGGGAAATGGCACTGGCAGCTCTCAGGTTGATTAGCTGTTTCTTAAAGTGATCACAATCTTCCAGATTTCCCTTCACCTGTTTCTTAAAATTGAAATAAAGTCCTCTCGGTTTCTTTCTTTTCTTTTGCCAAATAAACGATTCACAGCTCTGTGCTGTCACTTTTCAGTTGCAGGCTTACAGTGGTGTTTTTTTATTCTTTCTTTCTTAAATCCTATGTTACCATTTTATAATCCGATTACTTACTTTCATTGTGCTCTCAAATTAAATGAATTTGAGTTTTGTTTTTTAAAAAAAAAATTTACCTGGTCATCTCATTTAAATTTTGATATTTGTTTGTAATATTTAAGATTACAAATAAACTTCACAGTAACTGATATTTTGTGAGTGAAAAATTATTAGATGTTATCCTTATATTTCATGACAAAATGAAATTTCTAATTTTAATCTTTCAATTTTCTCATATTGAAAAAATCAAAATCAAAACAAATCAAACCAAACAAATCAAGTTGCTCCAACATTAATTACTTGAATGAGTCCTTTTGGTAAGAAAAGATGAATTGGTGCATGTATGATATCACGAGCTAGCTCCAAATTGACTTTATCATAAAGCAATTAGGTGAACAATTTTACGTTTTTTTAATCCCTTTCTCCACCAAATATTACATAGAGTCCCCCGAAAACAAATTATGTCAGTCTAATTTTTTTTTTTTCCAAGTTAGCCAAAAATCTCAATGACACTTGAGTCAAACAGTGCATTATTACCCAATCTTATCTTCATGGGAGCAAAAAATGAAAAGGACAAACATTTGATTTGGTGAATTATGCGTTTGTCATATGACCTTTGTCAAGGAATATTGTTGGCCTAATTAACTTTATTTTGTGATATTGGGTTGCTATATTTTTTTTTAATTTTTTTTACAACTATTTCCAATGGAAGATGCTTTCAATCAATCAAGCCCCCGTCCGCGTCGTCGCGATCCGAATACTTCATCGAACCATTTAATTAATAGGAGCGACGATCGGTGTTCGTATACTCAAATTTATTTAATATGACTTATTTAATTATTATAAATATTTATTTTATTATAAAAATATTTTTTTAAAATTTTAATATTGTTAGCTACTATGCCTTTATCTGAGTGATGGAATGTAAGAGTAGTGGTTCGAGTTATTAAGGATTCAAAATTTTTTCCTCAATTAAGAATGATTGAGTGGAGCCAAGTATAATATTTTTCTCCTGCAAAATAAGCCTCTAGTGAAAACAGATAATATGAGCAAGTTAGTTTAGTTTTCAATTAGTTGAATAAATAAATTAAATACGTTGAAAGTCTAATGAGTTTTGTCTAATATTATAAAAAAGGTCTATTAGAGTCATAATGTGCTTATTTTATCGCTATGATTAGGAGTTTTGAGGACGTGTCGTGTACTCATACGAATAACAAAGCTCAAATAATTAACCATGTTAATTGCAAAATTAATATGTTCGGTTTTGTTTCTCAAATCATCGCCTTCACAATCATCTTAGATGACTAAAAGTAGTAGCTTGTAAATTTCCATTGAGGACAGAAGTTTATAAACATATATAATAATTAAATCAATTGTTTTATTAACAATACTTTTCGTTATTGTTTAATAATATATCGATAATGACATTAGGTGAACTGGATGAGAGCACCAGAGCAATGGCAATGCGCCACATTATCCTTAGTTAGGTTTTATACTTTCTTATATTTTTAATTAAAGGTCAAGCTAATAGCTCAATACATATTTAAAACAAGTTGGGGCCGTATAATACTCCACCATACATTTTATTTTATTTTTTCTATTGACTTCAATTTAATGCACAGCCAATTCAATGGCAGAATAGTTCAAGGAATTATGTTATATTTTGTTTAAAAAAAATAAAAAAATAAAGATCAAATTACCATATTTTTACCTAAATATAACTTAATTAAGTCTAAGCGCAGAAAGTGATTGTAATGAAGATGTTATTCTTGGTGGGTAAATTTTCTTAATTAGAAGAGAATTAAGTTTCTGCGAACAATTATTACTTAAACAAAAATAAAGTCTGCCACTGCTTATTAATTTTTTAAATCTCATCAACTATGTCGTGTAACAAAGTTTCCCACTTGTTTGTAGGACCCGTTTCTTTTATGAAAAGACTATAAGGGCAGTGTTTTCTAGTGTCAAAATTTCAATATTCCCACAGTATACTAGACTTCTCAATCTCCCTATAAATTTTACTCTATTAAAAAACACCATTGGAATTATATCAATTTTGACTTGAATTCTCAATAATTGTTTCAGTAGTCAATTTGTTTATCTGTTTTTTATTGGTAACAATAATTTAAGGTAACGTTTCGTATATTATATTATATTAATATTAATCATAATAATATTATGAAATATTCAGTGATATATTATATTGTATTATTTTTTTTGTGATTAATTTTAAATTTATATTATATTATATTAATATTTTTATTCTATATTAATATATTTAAATTGTATTAATTTTTATATTATTATTAATTTTAAATTAAAATTATTCATATTTAAATATTTATTATTAGTTATATTAAATTATAAATTTATTAATAAATTAAAATGTAAAAATAAAAACAAAAATATTAAATTAAATTAAAAAGTTTTATTTGTTGTTATTATAAAGCAAAAAAAGCAAGCTATTCATATTTAAATAATAATTTGTATTTATTATTATTATTATTATTTATATTAACTTATTAAATATCAATTAATTATATATATTAATTATTTTAATATAATATTATTGAATAATCAATTATAAATTTATATTAATAATTATAATATAAAAATAAAAAATAATATTATATTAAATAAAAAATTATATTTATTAATATTATTATAAACATAAAGAAAAAATAATAATAATAAGAGGCTAATGCCTTACTTGGCGCATTAGCTTTGTGCGCTAAGTTTGACACTCCAAATATGGAGTTACATTAGATTAGTAATAGAAACTTATGTAATAAGGGGTACCAAACACAGCCTAAGAATTTATAAATAACTCATAGTTTAGATACCTAGCTTTTTTTATCATGAATATGAAAAATAATATTGATAAAATGATTATGAAACAGCCCTGTAAATAATTGTAAGTTAATAATATCAATTAAGCCTGCTAACATTTAATGATAGCATGCTACGGCCAGAAGAAAAAGGGGAGAATGTGTAACCTTCTTCTTTCACTAGCAGAATGCACATAGCATGACAATTAAGTAAGGCAATCTCATGTCAAATTCTTACGACTAAATAAAGTTTAAAATGGACGGAGAATATGTATGATGAGCAATATTTGATAATTTATGTATATGTTTGCAAAAGCATCCATAAATTACAAGATTTCTAGAATTTATCTAAAACAATATCATTGCGAATATGGGAAGCGCATGTTGATTTAAACAAGTCATTTTGTTAGTAACGGGGTCCAAAAAGTAATAATTTTTTAAAAACAAATATTACAAACGATTGATTTTTTTGTTGAGTCTTGAAATTACTAATCCTTCGAGAAGGGAATTAAAAAAAAAAAAACACTTTGAATGCGTCGTCCATTTATTTTTTATGTTGAGTTAGTATTGACACCTCTCATCCTTTTATCCGTAAAGTGGAGAATTCATTTATCTTTTGGGTGAGTAAAATTAAAATAAAAACATTTATTTTTTTACTCTAATTTAAAAAGTTCTTCAAAGAATATCTCTCCGCAGCCAAAATCTTCCAAAAATGCTTTTGATATGCGCACATGAAATGATATCAGTTCTGAACCTTATACATAAAGCTTGAAGCTTGTGTAGTTGGAGACCAAAAGCACCTGATTCTTTATTTATTTATTAACTTATATATTGAGATTTTAATAATGATTTTGATTGTATTAAATTTTGAGATGAATAAAAAATAAAAATATATAAATTTTAATATATCATAATTATAATTTATATTTTTTATTTATTAATTTTAATATATTCAAAATTTTTTATCAAAACATTTCTCTCTCTATCTTTCTCTTTGTGTGTATATATATATATATATATATATAATTATTGAGATAAAAAAAAGTTATGTAAAAACTGAAAGCGTTGCCTTGGCACTCGGCATTTGGCGAAACGTTACTATTACTTTACAGCATTGCATTGCATCTTCTACACGGGCGCCGTCTGGAACTGCCCCACGCTCCTTTCACACACTCGCCAGTAACGTATTACGTATCCATATTCTTATGACAAGCCAGACCGGCCAATAGAGATGAGAGTGCGGCGCGTGGTATGTGGGGTCCGCTGTCGCTTTTCAACTTTTTTGCCTGCGCGAGAGAGCTTCAAGCCTTCAAGGCTTCAACTATCGTTTTATATTTTTTAATTTGAAAAAGTTAACAATGATTGCGTCACCTGATGGTGTACAGAAGCCGAAGTTGCAGCTAAGACTGCGTTTGGACTCTGGAAAATTTCGTAACTTGTTAATTGTAATTTTCCTTTCCTTTTTTTTTTAATAAAAAAACGCGTTTTCTAAAGAGGTCTCCTCCGTGTTAAGATAAATACCCAAAATTACATTAAAATCATATAATTTGATTCTTTATTTAGACTTCAACAAATAAAATAATTATTCTTGCTATGAATTTAATTGTTCTTTTTATGGAAAAGAAAAGCACAGTCTTTATAACACTAATTCATGTACATTTGTCATTAGCTTCTTTATTCCTTGCAATTGTTCTTCTCTAGAGAATGAAAACCAAGATTAGATTCTTTTTTCAACCTATCTTTTTACAAAGCAATATTATTTTAATTTAAAAAACAAGATGATTTTATTTAATTTGTTGCGGATGAGTTATAATTACGACATTATTTATTTTAGGGGTGCTAATCCATCCCCAAAAATAATATAATTTAATAACACATAAGTTCGTTATTATCGTATCTGTATCAATCGTATTGTGGGCTTGCTTAAAAGAATGATGGGTCCAGACAAACACTAACCGGAGATCCTTTTTCAGCTTTGCTGTTATCATCGGACGGCGAAGAAGAATCGAAGCGCACAACACCACCACGAAGCTCGCCGTAGAAAATTCGAAGCTACACCTCCCAAAGCACCCACACATGGTGCTCCAACTGGAACCAATCAGTAGACGAGCTGTCAAACCATCAGACCGTACACAGTTTCATTTCAAATTTTATTGTGTATGCTGCAATTTATATTATATAAAATTATTATTTATAATAATTAAATAATTATTAAAAATAATTTATATTAAATTTTATATAATATTATATTAATTTTTAACATTAGATAAATATATACTCCACTTATATTTTATAAAAAAATTATTATATTTACTTAATTATTTAATACTTAAAAAAATTAAATCTATGTAATTATTTGTATGAGAGTAAATATTTTTCCACTGAGCCAAAATTTATTGGTCAGTTTCATATCAGCTTGGTCTCCTGTTTTCCTCTTTTTAATTTTGTAGGCTTTTAGCTATAAACTCTTACAACTATTATCATTTAGTAAAAAATAAATAGTCTCTATTACATCAATTATCACTCTCTATTTTTTTTCTTCCTAAAATAAAATGTAAAATGTACCATATCTAATTTTTTAAAAAGTAACTTAACATAAATTTTGCGAGAGTTCATTTTATTTTTTTAAACCGATAATTTAACATTACTTTAATTCCTTTTTAAAGCAACTTCGGTTAAATGAAAGATTTTTTTTTAAATTCAAAATTTCAGAGCTCAATCAATAAAATCTATCACGATATAATACAAAATAATTTATTTTTTTTCTAAAGTGATGAAGTGTCTCATTTATATTTATGTTTTATAAAAAATCTCAATTTTAGTTTAAAAAATTGAAAATGATTGAACAATACCTTAAAAAAAGTTTATTTTGATAAAATTATATAAAAAATAATTGGAAAATTAATCTTGAATTTAAATCAAACCTTTTCGTAGTTTTTTAAATTTTAAAAAACATAATTCAAATTTCTTATATCATATATCCGAAACTTCAAAAATAAATTTTAAATTCAAAGAAGGCAAGCCAAATTTATTTCATTTTTTTAAAAAATGAAATAAAAATATATAGACAGCTGGAGTAGACTAGGACTAAGGTGTGATTGCGAAGAGTGCCTATAAGAGAATAAACTCCCACTGAGGACATCTCTTTCTCTCTCTTTTAACCCCGCAGCAAAAAGTAATCAAAATACACTCCCCAAAACCCCCATTTACCCCACCGGCGATGGACGCTCCACCGCCGCCACCACCTCTCTCCTCCCCTGCACCCACCACTACCACAAACGCCGCCATCGCGACCCAATCCTACCCCGACTCCATCGACTCCTCTCCCCGTTCCCGCCACACCGACTCCTGGGACGACCCTCCCCCAAACGCCGCCGCCGCCGCCCTTTCCTCTAAGCTCCGCCTCATGTGCAGCTACGGCGGCCACATAGTCCCCCGCCCACACGACAAGTCCCTCTGCTACGTCGGCGGCGAAACTCGCATCATCGTCGTCGATCGTAACGTCACTCTCTCTTCCCTCATGTCGCGTCTCTCGCAATCTTTGCTAAACGGCAAGTCATTTAGCTTGAAGTACCAACTTCCATCCGAAGACCTTGACTCATTAATCTCCGTTACGACGGACGAAGATTTGGAAAACATGATCGAAGAGTACGAGCGTACGACGTCGAATTATCAGAAACCTTGTCGTTTGCGCTTGTTTTTGTTTCAACAGAAATTGGAATCTTCTCAATCGATACTCGAAACCAAAACTATCAAATCTGATGAGTGGTTTTTAAACGCGCTAAACGGAGCTACTGGTGTCGTTTTGAATCGAGGATTTTCGGATTCCGCGTCGGTTAATTGTTTGTTGGGCCTCGATGATGAGATTGTCACGGCAGACGCCGCTGCCGTATCTGGCGGCATAGGCAGCGGGGGAGGGATCGTTAAGAAGGTGCAAGACGTACACTCCGTGCCGGATTCGCCCATGATGGAAACAACGTCTTCGTTCGGATCGAGTTCGTCGTCTCCGTCGTTGGCGAATTTGCCGCCAATTAGGGTTCATGTTGAGGACAGTGGCAAGGTTCAAGAGCAATTTGGGCAGATGAATATTAGTGGTGGTAGTGGCGGTGGGCAAAAGCTGCAACAAGAAGAGGGGTTTGTGGTTTTGTCGTCACCGCCTCCGCCGCCGGTGGTGACGACTGCTGCGTCGGTGGGTTTGGTTTCTGGTGAGTACGTAAACAGGGTGGTTTCTGATGATGAGAGATCGGATCATGGCGTGCCTGTTGGTTTCAAAAAAGCACCACCTCCACCTCAGCCGTTGCCACAGAAGTCAAGCGGCGGCGGCGGCGTTGTTGTTGACTTGCCATCCCCAGATTCAATTTCAAGGTTGGTAAATATTTATTTCTATATTTATATTGAAAATTGGAAATTTTAATCTTCTTGTTCGTTGAGCGTGGAGATATGAGTGGAATCTGAAGCGCGTACAAATGTGTTTGTCAAAATGTTTCAGCGATAGTAGCCTTACAAACGCCATTTCTCGACAAAAGCCCATGATTTATCAAGACACAGTCGTGCAAATTCCTTCTGGAGGCAACCGGGTTGCTGTCAATGTTAACCCTGTTGATCCGACACCTAATGTCCCCGATCCCAATGCTCGTGTTCATTTACAACAGATTCAGGATTCTGGTTCAGGGTATGTATTGCAATCCCAACTGGATCAACAACAACCGCAGCAACCACAACAGCAGCAACAGCAACAACTGCAGCAACAACAGCAACAACTACAG
Source organism: Murraya koenigii (assembly GCA_025617385.1). Taxonomy (NCBI): domain Eukaryota; kingdom Viridiplantae; phylum Streptophyta; class Magnoliopsida; order Sapindales; family Rutaceae; genus Murraya; species Murraya koenigii. The sequence goes on from CM046815.1 coordinate 27,935,815, forward strand.
CAGCAGCAGCTACAACAGCAGCAACAATTTGTTCATGCTGGTGGGCATTATATTCATCATCACCCTGCCGGAGCTGTGCCGATTTCAGCTTATTATCCTGTGTATCCATCACAACAGCAACCACAAGTCCATCATCATCAACAACAACACCAAGTCCATCAGCTTGATCAGCAGTACCCGGTTTACTATGTGCCAGCGGCAAGACAGCCCCAAGCTTATAATTTGTCTGTGCAACAACAATCTCATTCTCTCAGCGAATCGGCCACAGCCATCCCCTCTAGCCGTACCCAAACGCCACCAAATCCTTCCATGGTTCCTCCTCAAGCAGCAGCTTATAACCCCATGAGAAACACACATATTACTAATAAACCTGAAATGGCAGCAGCAGCTGGTGTGTATAGAACTACTACTACAGGCACTCCACAGTTGGTTCAAGTGCCATCTAGTCAACAGCAGTATGTTAATTACACTCAGATTCATCATCCATCTCAGTCTGTTGCTCCTACCTCTGCGGCAATGGCAACTGCTAATTACGGTTATGAATATGGGGATCCTGCTCACGCCCAGATATATTACACTCAGCCTCTGGCACCCACAATGCCTTCTCAGTATCAAACCATGACTGGTACTGCAGTGTTGCCGGAAGCTTCTGCTCAGCTTTCCAGTGAGAATATCAAGCAACAGATCAGAACTTCTCAGGCACTATAATATCTGTCAAGAAAGAAGAGACAATTTTGAAGGAAGGGTTTGGTTCATATATACTTTTTTTTTTTTTTAATCCTTTTCAAGGAAGTTTTCTGGTTTAATGTTTTTCGTTTTTTGGTATTGGTTTGTGATATGTATTTGTGATTAGATATAATAACTGTGGATGTGTTTACTCTTATCTTGTATTTCATATTGTCATAGGAAATGATAGTGGTCTGAGAATTATACTGTAAAAGCTGAAACTCAAATATTGTGTGCTTGTGCAGTTCATATTATCATATATCAGTCTCTGAATAATTTTTTTCTTAAATCTGCTAGGAGCTTTTGGTTAATTGTTTTATTTTCTTGTCTTCTTAAGTTATAAGGATTGTGAAGAACTTCATTTCCAGTTTAGAAATGCTGCAGCCCTGCTAACTCCGTTGCTCTTTCCTTTTGCACTTGATTCAGTTTCCCCTCAGGTGTATCATTGGTGCCACATGTAACTTGTTGGTTTGGATTCAACCTTTTCATCGCTATGAATGATCGGACATTATCATATACGAAGATTTTCTTTATTTGAATATGTAAATTTCATCTATCAGAACTGTAATATTGCCTAGAAATTCATGAAGACGAGAATGATCTTTCATTCTAGTGCAACCAATTCTCATCGATTTTCAAGTTTTCTGCCCAGTCATCATTCCTTGGCTAGGATTATGGGTCATCATCTACTTTAGAGCTGAGCACAAGATCACATAGATTGTTACAAGCCCCAATTCAGCTCTCATTTCTTTAATGGAAACAAAATCATTGGAACGTGAAAGATTCAGCGCCCGAAGTGTGATTCAAGAATGATCAGAATCACATGGGAGGACCAAATGCAATGCATGTACTAGATTGGGGACCTTCTCCAACCAAGGTCACGAAAATGACAACCAATTATTTGATTTTATTTTGAATGGGAGACCAGTCTTTAGAAACCTAACAAGGGTTTGAATGAGCAGGAACATGAGAACTGGGGCGTGGGCATCTGCCTAATAGCTAAAAGGTTGGACCTAAAGAGGAAGCAATACAATAATAACATATCCATCTACAACATCCTTATCAGATCATTTTTTTACCCTGTCAATCAATCGCCTGTAATCAGTCCAAACACTAATGTGAAAGTAGATAGTAAGAGAGATTCCATGGTCCCATTTTGTAAGCGACCCTTTTTACGAATTCAATCTTTTGTTGATTCTATGAATATTCATAATGGAAACTGACCCATTTCAATCAAAATTTGAACCGCTCAGAAGGATTGGAAAATTGAAATTGAATTGTTTGTAACTTTTTATCGATTAAATTTATTTTCTTATAAAAATTTGACTAGGCGACAAAATTTGGTTCGATATGGCGTTGGAACATAAGAAAACCGTCCCATTGTTTTGACAATGGGGCTCATAGATTTACCCATATTATTATGTAGTAATAAATACGCTCCCCTGATTTTCATGTGGGTACAGTACAGTCTGACACAACAGGAGACACTACTTTTGATTCTTGTTTGAAGTTTTCTTTTGTTTTGTTAGTACTAAGTCGTGTAATTAGTTGTTAAATTATCCAGAAATGTACGATACGAGGTTAGTGTGTGTGTATTTTTCGAGATCTGAGAGTTTCAGCCTTCAGGTTGTTTTCATTTGGATGATTAGGCCAAATCACACGTGATTGTAGCTAATTCTGCGAAGCATCTACTTTTCTCTGTCTTGAGTCCTACCCTAGAGAGGACAAGGTCCAACGTGTGATTTGGCTTTAATCATCCAATTAAGCAAATCTTGTTCTGCATATATAACATTACGTAATTAAGTATTATCTCGTCGATTAAGTTAAATTGCTTAATGGCATTGTCTAGATTCAGAGCAAGACTTTTTATTTTCTGTTGTTCGGATTGTAATTGTTAATTTGTGTGAAATAATTCAGTGAGATTAAATTATAAAGGGGCCAAACAATAATAAGAACCCTGTAAAACTTTAAAAGAAACTTTTAAGTAGGGGAATGATTCGTGCATGTATCGTTTTATGACGTGAAGGGGAAAATTTAACAGAAAATGTTGACAGGGGCAAATGGCTTTTCCATGCACAGAATGGTCAATGGAATAATGCTTGCCGCAGCTGACATTATAATATCTATAAAAAGGCATATGTGTATTCAATGTTCTTGATCCAATAATAGTGAGGTCATATGTAGGACTCAAAGCATGCTCCATGGCCATGCCCACCATGAGAAAAGCACAATAATATAATATGATGATACACATGGAAAATTCTTAGATTCAAGGAAGTAGGTACTACATATTTCAAACACCAAAACTTTTCTGCTTGTGTGTATCGGCAAGTAGCTATCTTCTCTTGAAAATTTATATGAAATGTCAAAATTTACAAGGCACGGCACATGGCAGTCCAGTCTGCAATATGTGTGAATCCGTAATTACATCTTGTGGAAATGAAGTACACAGCCCTCGAACAAGGGGACCATGAAAAATATTTTTTTATCTAACATTTCCAAGTTGAATAAAAGAGCCATGTCTTAAGCATACAGTTACTCTAAAGAATTTCATGTCTTCAAGAAATTAGAGAATTAGCCCATATATATAGATGTCAAAATTTTGTCTGTGGATACAAAATAATTATACAACTAATCAAACATTAACCTGAAATACTCTTACAGTATTGTCAGCTCCACAGGAAGCAAGTTGCACTGTCCTGGAATTTTCGGGCTTCTCATGGTTTTTCCAGGCCATGCAGTTCACTGCAGAAACATGGCACATGAATGGATCAAGTCTAATGACAAGATAAGTAGTACTGGGTGCTGTTGTGCTACCAACATCAGTTCTATTCACAGAAACACTCCACAGTTCAATAAGTCCACTTTCCATTCCCACTGCAAGAAACCCATGATTCTTCTGACGATCAAGACCAACCCATGATAGTGCAGTGACACTGCTGTTGAACGGTGGCAAACTCTGAATCTGCTTAACTGATGATTTGTTTTCCACAGCCCAAATCTTAACTGTTTTGTCTCTTGAACCAGTTGCGAATTCATGACCAAATGGGTTCCAAGAGCACGACCAAATTATTCTTTTGTGAGCCTCCTGCCTCGCTATAAGCTGATAGTCTATTTCACCAGTACCTAACAAATAACAAGAAGCATTGAATAACTAGTCTTTTTCATACATATTCATCATATAACAATATGAAGGGTGATGTTCATTCATGCAGAGCGATCAGGAATGGCGGTAAATATTTCCTATCAGGAATCCAAAATATTTTCCTTGTCTAGTTGACCTCTAAACTAAATTTCATATCTCCATGGAGATGTATAATGATCTCCAATTGGTTTCTTAGGAAGTAATGTTAAATACAGAAGTCACATGCAACCCATTTGGTCTACCATGAAAACTAGAGATCCCAGTGGCAGGGATAATTTCAAAAAGAACAGAAGGTGGCACCTATCGTCTAAAGCATTAGGAATTAATAATTTCTCAACATGGTATTAGCTAGTTTGACTATGGGTCTCACTTTGAAATCAACTCAGTATTTCTATCAAATTATAGCAATATGTGTTTATACTAGCATTTGTGTTTGTGTTTAATCGACATGAGAATCCATTACTCATTATCTTGCACACAACAGAGATTATGACAGAAGTTTCTCCAGAATTGATTATGACATAAGTTTCTCCAGAATAGCAAAGACAGAGAATTTCCATATGTTAAAGTTACAAGATATCTTTTCAAAGAAAACTTCATTAAATGGAAATTTGAGTATGAGACATTAAGAAATTTATTGGTGTGCTACAAGTAAACTGAAGAAGATGCAAAATTATAAGATGAATCTCTATAGAATAGAAAGAATCTACAGTACCTGTCCTTTGAATTGCAAAGACAGAGAATTGCCGGTCTCTTGAGACAGACAAAAGAAGATTATCATCATGAGAGAACATGATCTGTGTTACTGTTAAGCTGTGAGACTGCAAGCGTCCCATTGCTTTCCAAGAACCCACTTCCCATAGCCATATTTCTGCCGCTGTGGTTGATTGAGCCTACACGATATTGTAACATATAAGAGTAGCAATATACACACTGCGTATATGATTCTACCACAGCCAATATGATGCATTAAAGTGAAAATAAAACTAGAAACTGCAGCCCATTCATAGCTGAATTCAAGCGATTTGAAGGGGAGCCAGGTAAAATCACAGAAATCAACCACTCTAATGCACTCTTAACTAAAATGAAAAATTTCCTGCAAACTTAATAGTCCTGCGTGTTTATGCATGCTTTAGTTAGATAAAAAATTAACAGTTACAAAAAAGACGTCATATACCTTACACGATGAAGCAACAAGCTTTCCCTGGTGGTCACAGCATAATGAGAACAGCTCATTCCCATGACCATAAAGCTTGTGTGACTCTGGCCATAGCGTATGCCATGCCAGCTGATCTTCAATGGGAGGTTCGGTGAACACAGCTGGAACTGCATCTGGGACACTTTCAAGGGTGTCAAGACCATCATTCCCATTTCTATCTACTGTCTCACGTGTTGCTGCATAGACACTGGCTCATTAAATCTTTACATTTGAAGTCATCAATACTGGCTGATAGTCAATGAAAAACAATAACTTTTGCCTACAGAAATGAAGCAAAAGTGAAAACACATTGTGTGTTCTTTTAAATACTGTAAAGCATGTTTCTCAAACAAGTTGACATTTCCGGTTTTCCAGTTTGTCATAGGCAAAGATTACGGTCTTAACATGCATTCATGGTGCTGTTAGTGAGGTAGATAAAACTTCTATCTTATGAAGAATATCATGTTTGGCTACTATATGGTCGTCTCAGCTTGTGTCGAAAGATCAATTGCCAAATCGGTGTAAGAACATGAACCCTGTGTAGCTCTTCAAATATGCCTGTCCTGACACTAAAGCACAAAAAGCATGCTTTTGCCTGCATCATACTTTCTCCTCTTGCACTAAATAACATCTCAAGGTAGAGCTGAGAGCTGTAACCTTCTGCGTGATGGTCGCATAAAAGGATCAGATAACCTTCTGACTCCTCTCAAAAGGGTAATATTAACCTTTCTTCAAAGTAGGAGATGATATTATGAATGGACTCATACTGCAGGGGACACCTTAGTAGTATCTCCCCATTAGGTCATGCACCAAATGGAACAAAAGAATTTGCTAATCAACAGAAGAATCTGAAATGCATGAACTCTGAGCTGGGTAAAATGGGATAAAAGCAAAGTCCTAAAAGATTGGATCAGTTTTGCATAATAGTCAATGAAACATGAAGTCCAGTTGAAAAATCCCAATGAAGCTCCAAAAAAACATGACAAACCAAATTTATCAGAGAGAAAGAGAAACTTGCCATTTACATAAATAGGCTTCTGCGATAGCCCAAGAGCAGACATATTAGCTCCTAAAATCTGAACATCTACTTGGAGATCTTCAGGAAAACTAGACTCCTGAGAAGTGGCATGATTTAATGTCTTCAGAAAAGACAAAGGAGCTTCAAAGACTCTGGCAACTTTCTCATCAGCTCCACTAACAAAACGATAGTTTCCCCTTCCTTGGATTATGGTCACGCAATTAATATCATGACCATGAACTTGAGGGCGTGCAACTTCATGCCAGGAGTTTTCACCCATGAGAGAAGCTGCATTTTTCCATGGAGCAAAAACACGGGTTGTCTGCAACGATAGATTAATTAGTCTATACTCACTATCAGGACTAAAGATTAATTGGATTAATCCAAAAAGAAAATAAATAAATAAATAAATAAAGATTAACCTCTAGAATTTGAAATGCTAAACAAGAAAGAAATCAACCCAATTGACTAGATTTGTGAGGATATGTTGGTAATTTCTCAAAAGAGAGCTCATAAAGTAATCACTCACCTGGTCATGACTAACTGATAGCAAGTAATCACTAGACCTTGACCATGAAATATCCATCACAGCAGCAAAGTGCCCAGAAGGAACTTTTTGTGGTTGCCAATTATCTATGTCAACACCAACATTTCTCCACAGATGGAATGCTCCACCATATCCATGCGCCAAAATAGAATGTCCATCTGGGCTCCAATGGCCACCATAAAACCCTAAAGCAGAATGACTTAATTCTCCAACAGTGACTACATTCATCCAGATACCAGTTGTCTTTTCAGGTTGCCAAATCATCATTGTCTTGTCCATAGACGCAGATAAAATACTTGAGGATTGTTGGCAGGAAACCCCATCAGAAGGCACAGTTGAAGGAGGTTCCCACTGCACTGAGTATACCCAATCCTCATGGCCAATTAGAAGAGATTCCACAGACACTTGGTAAGATGATGATCCGGCTACAAGGACAGGACCTTCAATATAAGAAGCCAGGCTTATTACCTCTTTCCTGTATGTATTCTTGGTGTTGGCTGAAGAACCTCGTAGAGCCATCTTCCAAATTCGTATTACCTTGTCCTGAGATGAACTCACGAGTAGAATGCTGATTGCTTCACCACTTGTACATACAGGTAATGCGAAGTCCAAACTTCGGATCCAATCTGTATGCCCTTTTAATTCACAAGCACGAACAAACTGGAAGCATAAACAAAATAACCACATAATGTCTGAATGCCGTATGAAAAATGAATGCAGGAAATTACAGGGTAATTTCTTAATTTGAAGTTAGATACCTTTCCTGTTCTCACTCCACAGTAAAGATGAATCTTGTTATCTAAACCCCCCATGGCCAGGACCAAATGACCGGTGTTTCCTGGCAATTCGGCCAAAGAAAGCGCCACCATAGCCTTCGAACCAACAAATAGTGATTCCAGAAATGACAACTTACAGTCACCTAAAGGAAACAGAGACAGTATTTTTAGTGGTTCAGTTAGCAAACAGGCCCAGCATGAATATTTGAGCAGAACCAAGTATCCAAGCAAAACACAGATGATGATTGATATCAAATAACAGCATATACTACTAATTGATCTTGAGTTCAAGTATTGTAATAATTGAATGTTACATACAAACTATGCACCTTAGTTTATGCATGCTATGTAGCAACCATGACTTTTAGAGTAAATGCTTAACCAAAAGCAAAAAATGTAGAAAAAATACAGTAAAAATGAAATGTTTCCAACAACCCAACCATCAATCATTGTTGTACAATAGCGTGCAAAAAAACTTGCATTACACAACTGAAACTGAAATAATTACATTTAATGCAAATGGAAAAGGAAGAAAACACAGTGATTTACCTCTAGGAATAGATGGGAAGATCACTTCCCAAATGTGAACTGCACCATCAGAAGAAGTAGACGCAAAAACTGCCTCACTTTGTGAAACCATGATTCCGGTAATGCATGTAACACCCTTCTTATGTGATTGTGGCAATTGTAACACATGCCTCCACTGTAAAGGAGAACAATAAAAACGATACAACAAAAGTTACACAGAACATTAGTCAGACAAACTGTCAAGATAACAAAATAAATTAATAATAGTTTGCATCTCTTCAGGTGAAAGACTTTTGACAATTGACTAACACTTTGATGTAGCAGAAAATGAAACAGAAAAGATAACCAATCACATAGGTTTCAGTTTAACATATTCTAAACACACAATATCAATGGCACATTAGAATACCTTTTTGTCAACCAGTGATAATTCCCACAGAATAATTACACCATCAGTATCTCCAGAAAGTAGATAATGGCGCTCCAAATGTTTAGCTGTAAACACACTCATTAACGTAAACTTCTATAGAAAAGATTTCGTACATAAAAGCAAAGATTTTTAACTGAAAAAAAAAAAAAAAATTGTACCTTTGAATGCAAACTTATTACTAGGAAGCCAGTGGGTGCAGTTAACAGAAGCCTTATGACCCGGAAGTGTAGTCAAAATCTGAGCAGTCTGTAAAACAAATATCTTGATATTAAGTAACAAAAAAAAAAAAACGATAGATGAGTTTAAGGCAAAGAAATGAAGAAATTGAAGTGGGGCATTGGGGACCTTGGGGCAGAATATGGCGACCGCGTTTTGGGCACCGAAAGAGACCAAATCACAGGCGCCCCATGATACGTTATTGACAATTCGGTTGCAGCCTGCTCCTACGAACACTCTGTTTACTTCTACTTCATTAGCAGCGCCACTCGACGACATGATGTTTAAAGTTGCAGAAAGAGTGTTTTAGTGACGGCTCTGTGCTTTTCGTTTGCTTGTATCAGAAAGCGGCCCCGGCTGCTGAAACTCTGTTTTCTGTGTAGTTTAGTTTTAGCAAGAGGAAGGGGGAAGAAGGATTAGGGGAATAATAGCAATTAAAATTAGTTTAGGACATTGGATTGGGCTTTTCGGTCCAAAAAATGAGAATCGCAGGAGCCCAGCAAGCATGAAATTTTGAAAAATAAAAATCAACAATCTTTATCAAAATGACGAAATTTTGATACATCGACTTAAGTTGTAATAAAATAAGAGAAAGAATTACAATTTTTGCTAATAGAAGTAAGTGATGACCAGTTTTAAATAATAAAATTCCCACTTATGCTAATCATTACCAATTTATTACATAGATGATAAGATTTTATTCTCTACACGTCTCTATAAAATTAAAATAAATCTTTTTTTTTTTTTAAGGATATGATTAAATTAGGTAATAATACAACTTATGTAGTAATTTGATAGGGGTGTGCACTACTAATGCAAAACTTGAATCGAGTTTTTGGTTGACCCCGGGCTAACCAGCGGCATATCAACCCACGCAAAGCATCAAATCAAATGCACCCATAACGACGAGTCTTTGGGAAAAGTAGACTTCACAATCTTAAAAGACAAAAACGCAAATGGCAGCAACGACTACAACGCTTTACCACCAATTGCCATCTGATATTCGTCTTGCGACTTCGGCACTCTTCCGCTCTTTTAACCGCCGCCACCTTCTCATTCCCCAACGCGGCGCCGCGGTCGCCGCGCGTCGTACGCATTTCTCTCCCTCCACGACACCCTTTCGACTTTTAGCTTTTTCCACCAACGAGAATGAACCGTTCGTCGAGAAAGTTCCCGATAAACCGCCGATATGTTCGGCCGACGAGCTCCACTACGTCTCCGTCGCTAACTGCGACTGGCGACTCGCTCTTTGGCGCTACAATCCTCCGCCTCAGGTCTGTTTCGCATCGTAACATTTCTATTTATTTATTTTTTAAAAAAATTTGTTCAAAGTTATAATTTTTATTTTTTTATATTTTGATGGAATTTATATTGCCATTTTACTATATTTATTTATAGGCTCCAACAAGGAATCATCCGCTGTTGCTGTTATCTGGAGTGGGGACTAATGCCATTGGTTACGATCTGTCTCCTGGAGTGAGTTGTAATTTTATAACCTGTGAACTCAACTTGTCTTACCTATGTTCTGCCCTGCAGAATTTAATGTTCGATTCTGTTGTTTAATGTTGTAAACTACAATTATTACACTAATAACTAGTTTTACGTTGATAGTGTGGTAATGTTTGTAAATTGTAACCATTTTGTTTCAAAGTACATACAACTCCTAAAGTGTTTGGTTTGGTAAGCGCCCACATGTACTCAGTACTAAAATTAATCAAACGCTGACCCTCTTATACTTGATAGATAGTGGTTCTATTACGCATCTCCTTGATCGTTTTGGCAGTCCCACATATCAAAATTCAGCATTCAGAATTGTACTGTTCAAAGGGAAGAAAATCATGCAGAAATTAGTTTATAAATTATGCGGAATGGGAAAAAGTTTCCAATTTGTTACCATCCCACACAATCAAGAATTTTGTTTGTTGCTCCTTTTGTTCCTTTGCTTTTTGGGTATTGTATTTATATGAAGTGGGATCATAGTGATTCAATGTTGTCATTTTCTACTCGATACTTTTTGGCTAAGTTATGTTGTCTATATCTGCTTAGACTTAAACCTTATAGTAATGCTAGTGATATATTTGCAGTCTTCGTTTGCACGGTACATGTCTGGCCAGGGATTCGACACGTGGATCCTTGAGGTTCGAGGTGCTGGGTTGAGTGTACGGGGATCAAATTTGAAAGAAGCTCGGCAGTCTGCCCATGCAGTATCTGAACAGATGGAAGCTGTTGCTAACAGTACAACCACTGGAGCTTTTGCTAAGAGTGCAACCAATGGAGTTTATTCTGCAGATCGGCAATTGACTGATTTCCTTGGTGCCTTGTCAGATTCCAAGATTTCTCCTGCCAAAAAAGAAGATGACTTGACACAGTTAGCAACAGTATGGGATGAATCAAAGCTGGTGACAAAGTTGACAGAAACATTTATGAGTTTGTCAGAAAGACTTTCTGGCTTTCTCAGTGAAAGTCAATCTAAGATAATGTCTGCTAAATTATTTGATCAAATATCCAAACTTTTAGAAGATTCTCAGTTGTCTGAAGGCTTTAATGAAATAAGGGGGAAGCTTTCAAGTGTGCTGGAAACAAGGCAAAACTCTGCTATTGCTAGTCAAATCAGAGATCTGAGTCAAAACCTTGTAAATATGATTGAAGAAGGTCAAAGGTCCGTTTCACCTCAATTGTTTGACTTGCAAGAACGTCTATTTTCAACAATAGATGATTTTCAGAAGCAACTTGATCTGATTGTGCAGTATGACTGGGATTTTGATCATTACCTAGAAGAAGATGTTCCTTCTGCGGTGAGGTGACATTTTATCTTGTTGGAATTATACATATGGTTGTTTGTTCTGTTTTACTCTCCTTTTGCCAGTTTTAATTAGAATTACGTATACCAGTTTTTGGTTATATAATATGGAGGCCTAATATATATACTCTTAGCATTTTGAATTAACATCCTTATATTTTATTGATGTAGATGGAATATATAACGGCACAAAGCAAGCCAAAGGATGGTAAGCTGCTAGCAATTGGACACTCCATGGGTGGTATCTTGCTTTATGCAATGCTGTCAAGATGTCGTAAGATGCCTTCACTTGCTATTTCTAATAATATTACAATTACCCAGTCGTAATAATGTATAAAGAATGAGTCTTTTTTTTTTTTTAGGGCGAAGAAGATATATCTATTTGAGAAAAGCAATACTTTCTATCTGTCACATCATATGATTTATGTGTGTTGACATTCTAAATGTTATTAATATTCTCTTATGTATCACTTATCGCTTTGCCCTAAGCAGCCTTCCACACAACAACAAAAACACCCCCTCCCCATCTGTTTTTAGCTTGCAGCTTTCTTGACCATCCTTTTTTTCTAATGACTTGGCTGTTAGATTGTCCTTAATTATTTATTTAGCATTGTAAATGGATTTTTATTTCTTATTAAAAAAATAAGTTGTTGCATTACTGCTGGGAATGCTTCAACGTCAAGCTGAACTTTAAGACTGATACTTATTTTGATTCTATTCTCAATATTTAGAATATTTTCTGTTTCTGAATTATGTTTATGAAAACATATTCGTTTTTCAAACGCTGAGGTGTCAACAAATACAGTAATCCGTTCCTATATCTATGTGACTTACCTTACTATTCCATTTGAGTTGGGTTGTTATAGCTTCAAGAATGCTGACTTGTGTGAAACTTCAATACTGGCAATGTGCACATACTTGTTTATGGTGCAATTTCCCTCTTATCTGTCACTTGAGCACTATGAGATGATGGAGTCACACAGCATTTGAAAACTTTATGTTGATAGGTTTGTTTTCTTTAATTGTATATTCACGAATTATGTACTTATTAAACAGTTTCATCTCATAAGGTTTTGAAGGAAGGGAATCTAGATTGGCGGCTATTGTTACCTTGGCATCATCTCTTGACTACACTTCTTCAAAATCGACACTCAAATTGCTCTTACCCCTTGTAAGTGATTGAAAACAAATATTTTGTTATATAGCATAAAGAAAACAATTATTTTGTGTCTGAAAACCTTACATATAGATTTTTAGGAGATTAGCCCTCATTGAGATAATAATTTCAAGTTACTTGTCTACAGGCTGATCCAGCACAGGCGCTCAATGTACCTGTTGTTCCTTTAGGGGTGTTATTGACTGCTGCTTATCCTCTTTCAACTAGTCCCCCATATGTCTTTTCTTGGCTTAATAATTTGATATCAGCAGATGATATGATGCATCCAGAGTTGTTGAAAAAGCTTGTCTTGAACAACTTCTGTAAGTATGATTGCGCTTTCACTGTTGATGTGACATGTAAGATAAGGTCTGTGTATGCAAATATGAATAGCATGCACATCAGGGTAGATACTGTCACATATATGTTAAATATCAGTAGTTGGTATTCATCAATGGGCCACAATACTTAACTCACTAGAATGGTTCGAGATTATTATTTCATGCCAACAGTTTTACTGAGGCCCGGCATTTCTTTCTACAGCTGAATTTTTCCTTTTATCTAAAGGGTTATATTTTGGAAAAACTTTATTGACCATTCATAAGGCTTGTGGATGTGGAGTTAAGGTTACCTCTTTTATAGAGGTTGTTCACAAATTCATGAAGCCATTTTAACAAATTTGAAAATTCCAAGATGGCACAGGATGCAAACTCTGGGTCCAACAAAGAACTTTGACTTTTAAAGGCTTTTTGTTAACAGCAGTTATTTTATTAATTAGATAATTCTAATTATGCTAAAAAATTAGTACTAATTTATGAAAAAACTGTACAGTTTCTTACGAAAAAAGAGTATCTAATATATTACCACCCCCTTATTTTGGCGCCTCTGGAGTTTGACCTCATAAGTTTAAATATTATCGGCAGGTACTATTCCTGCCAAACTTATCTTGCAGCTTACAACAGCTTTTCGAGAGGGTGGGCTGCGTGATAGGAGTGGGAAATTTTTCTACAAGGACCATATACATAAATGCAATATCCCTATCTTAGCTATTGCAGGAGATCAGGATCTAATTTGCCCGGCTGAAGCTGTAGAGGGTATGTTTTAACTACAGTACAGAATATGCATGCAGATGCATGCACACGTTTTCTTCTATGAGATACTAATTTCTCTGCTTGTTGCTTCTCATGATTTGAACCAGAAACTATCAAGCTCCTTCCAGAGGACTTGGTTACCTATAAAGTGTTTGGTGAACCCAGTGGTCCACATTATGCTCATTATGATTTGGTTGGAGGAAGGATGGTATGCATTTCTTTCCTGATCCTATAAACTTTTGCGCGAAAAAATAATCACACTGTTGATAGTTATTTCCTCAGATGCATGTATTAAATTTCCCTTCTCTGAATTGTAGGCGGTGGAGCAAGTTTATCCGTGTATAGTCCAATTTCTTAGTCGTTATGACTCGGTATCATGATCTGGGCCACGGACTTCATTTTTGTTTCGGGCGGCAATTCTCGTCCTAATGGCATGCATATCTTTATCAGTTGTTAATTTGGTTCCAGATTCTGACAGTGTGTACTCTATTCACGCATTGATGCCACTTATGTAGTAATCGAATACCCAGTTTTCCTGCAATGATGCTCAGACTAAGCATTATGGTGAAGGACCTCCAAAGAAAGGGAGAGAAAGTTGGCTTAGCGTGTTGTACCTCAAAAACGAAAATGAAAGAAAACTGTAAAAATTATGGATTCTCCAGTCTTCTTAAAACTGTGTAAATCAAGTGAAATTGATTCCGTACGAAGCTCTGCATGAAATTTGATTATTGCTGGGCCGAAAGCTGTATACCAGATTGTGGAGTTTTGGTGTCGTCACGTATCTAGAAATTGTTCTATAACCTGTTTATTTTCTCTTAGGCCTGGCAATGGCATCCGTTACTGTCGAGCATTTCTCTTTTCGATTGAAAGTGTAATAAGCTAAACATAAAAATATCAGTACAAGATAACTCATGTGCTGGCGCGGATTTCGAATGAGATCCATCACCCATGTTGAGTTTTAGGTTGGCATTAACAATGCTCGTTTCAACGGATCTCTTTTTATTCTTTTCCTTTTTAATGTACTTATTGTTTTTTCAATCTAAGCTCGATCCTGATTTTTAAACCTATCATAATTAGATGATAGGTTTTAGGGCATGGACAATGGACACTATTACTATGTTCTTGATATGGGGAAAACAAGAAGGGAAAGGGAAGAGAAAGAAATTAAACATGTTTAGTGCAGTGCAGTGCAGTTGTGTGTGTTTGGATCTCTGGTTAAAGCAAACTCCTCCAGTGTCTACGGCAGGGCGGTGTGGGATTCCTGATTCCTTACAAACGTGTCTCCTTTGAGAGTGGCACCACAATGTTGTTTGAGAGAGACCACCCAACTGAACAGATGTGACACAGAAACTGCTGCATTAAACATTTGGTAACTTTTTCTTTTTAAAATAAAAACGATGAAATATATAGTTGCTTTATGCATCATCATGAAATGTTGTCACAAATTCAAATTCACAATGTAATGCAGTTCCTCTTTGGAGGAGCTTTGGGTATGCAAAATTTTGAGTTGTAGTATTATTATTAGTCTACATTTGTTATACTTCAGAACGTACTTGCTGTATGTATTGTGGCTTGTGTTGGCATAAGCAATTAAATTTTATTCTTCATTTTACCTTGGCAGGTTGCCCACTTTTGGTCACCAGTAGATGTCTACCTGAAAAGCAGAAACAAGTGTAGTAATGTTGGGTTGCAGGATCCAAACCAACTTTTGTTAAAATCACTTTGGCCATCCCTTGTTCTTCTGTTTTTTAGCTAACTTGCTTGTGTATCACCATGTTGATAGTAGCAGACTACCAGAAGAAGATAAGCAGCGTTGAATGATTGATGATGGGAGAAACCCTCTACTTATCTTCCATGTCTCTCTTTTGGCCCCCACTTTCATCTCTGATTTGTAGATTCAGTTATATATTCACTCGCTTGTCATAATATAAATAGCTGCCTCCAGTTACAGTTAGCAGCATATCATTCGGCCTTGGCTGACAACACTGACTCAATTGTTTTTAAAGTATTCCGATGGATTCGAATGCTTCAGGCTTCCTTCTCAACCCTTCATCTTTTCACTCAGGTTACTATCAAGCCAAACAAGATGATGGTATTATTGATCTCGGTCTCAGCCTGAGAACTTTCCAACCCGAAGCCTATCATCCACCTGGACATAGTATGCCTTTACATTTTAGTTTGCCTTTTTAGCTTTTTTCTCCTGTGGATTGGGAAACTGATGCTCGATAAAAAATCAAGGGCCTTGTTCAATTTAGCATTAGGAAATAGTACATAATTTGTGAGTTGTATTATATTCATGTATTGGTCGTTCAGGAAGCTGAATGAGTAAGAAAAAAGAAGGCTTAAAATCGTTCATTGATTCTTTCGTGAGTGATATTGAGGAGAAGGATTTATTTATTTTCACTTTTGTTCTTTTGGGAAAACTGATTGGTTGTAATGATTTAACTGGAGTTTGCATTTTTACAGTGGCAGGCCTGGAGGGATATGGTGATGATTTGATAGAATGGCCAGAGACTAATTTACACCTGAAGAATTCAAACCGAAGATACCAAGGACTTGTAGAAGAAGATCTTGACGAAGAAGCAGAGGGAATCCAGAGCAAAGAGAGGTGGGCTTATGTCAAAGTTAACATGGATGGAGTTATGGTTGGTCGCAAAATTTGCATACTTGATCATTGTGGTTACTCAAGCCTAGCATGCCAATTGGAAGACATGTTTGGTAGGAATCAACTATATCAAGAGTCTCAGGACATCGAGATTTTTTCCTATTTTTCTTCTTGCAAATGAATAACATGATTAAGATTATTTTGTTGTAGGGACAAATTCCGCATCTGGATTAAGGTTGTTCCAGGCTAGGTCTGAATTTTCCCTGTTTTATAAGGACAGGGAGGAGAATTGGAGGACTGTTGGTGATGTTCCATGGAAGTAAGTACTTCAATGCTGCCAAAAACTACTTATTTCTTCATTTTTCATGTTTATACTTGTACTACTTTGAGTTGGATACAATGGTTGAACAACTTGTGTTTTGAATCCCGACAGAGAGTTTGTAGAATCTGTGAAGCGGCTAAGGATTGCACGAAATTGAAGCTCTTCGTCATTGGTTCACCAAATTCTAGCCACTTGATTTCAAGTTACTGTTACTTTCCAATGTGTTTGAAGCATCTTTGAGATCTGACTTGACTTAGAGTGAGGACTCAAAATTTGCAACTTCTGTGTCCCAAAAAGAAAATGATAAAATATTTGGAATCAATATGTTAGCCAGTTAACATTGTTACAAGTTGCAATCAAGTGTTGTAAATTTCATACACTAGGTCGTGTTATTCTATGAATAACAACAATGAATTTCCTGGTAATGATTGTTTATAAACTACTAATGAACTGTCAATTGAGACAATCAAGATATATACCGGGAAAACCTTGCAGTCATATATTGACAAATTACAAGCATATCTGAGCAAAATAGAATGGCACCTTAGATTACCAAAACTGAGTTGAATGCCTACTTTCGAAAACTGCAACCACAGATCATCAATAATCAACATTCTCTGTATTCTGTAAGTTATAAAGATAAAATGAGTTCAACAAATCAATCCCACTATCCCAGTTATCCTGTTTACAAACACATGTTTTGTGGCATATAAAATGACATATTTATATGATGCTAGCACAACCCATAAGACCAACATCCTCCCTCTCTTCTATTTATTTGTTTTGTAATTTTCTGACAAAAAACGGCGTGCTTATGCATTCCTAGAATTTGCCTCGCAAACTGAAACTCCCGCGCTCTGGCTCTCTCATTTTGGACTAAATCAATATCAGCCCTTTGATTACTCAAACATTGAGTCTAAAACGAGCGTGGATACTAACAAATGGTAGCTGGAAGAGAATTTGACCAAAGATTACATTCAGACAGGAAGATATGTTAAAGTCAAGACCGAGACAAACGAAGCAATTATTAAATCCAATGGACAGCTAAGAATTTTCCATGCATTGCATACTTGGGTTGGTGGACTCCACTCACCTAAATTCCCGCAGCATGCTTTGCTAGCTAGAAGATTCACCATTTCTGTTATGACATAACACAAATAATTTTCACCAAAATTTTGATTTTCACCAAAATTTAACTAAAGCTATTAATTTTGTCAATTGAAATTAGGATAGGTTTGATAGGACAAAAGTTGCGTGAAAACTACCCCAAAATTAAAATGTAAAATAGAGCATCTAAAAGACGGATCATAGATGTGTCATATCAGACATGGACTATTAGTATTTCGTGTATGTAGATGAAAGATTCGGAAACGGACTGCAGATAAGCAGATTGTCTTTCTTAGCCATGCACTTCTCCTATCCATTTTCTCACTTCTTGCTAGGATGCAAAACGCTGTAATGCTGTAAGTCACAACAGAGGGACAGATACTTTCAAATTAACTCAAAAACATTTCCAACAATCTTCATCATTTGGTGGTTGCAAATAAAGGATGAAATAAATGTGTAAAAAGTTCATTGTTAAATCATGTAAGTTGTGACTAGAAAATGTTTGTTCTCCATTGTTTAATGAATTGTTGTTAAAACGGGAAAGAAAACAAACGAACAAACAATCAATAACTTCACTGCCAGAGAAAAACAAAAGACAAAAGGTCTGTAATAAGAGCAAGACGAAGAAGAAGACATACTTTTACAAATATACTAAGAGCCAACTCATGCTTAGGGCAGTTACAAGTTACTCTCTCATAGCATGCTCTTACAGCAGACCAACATTCAGTTATGCATCGAGAAAGACGGGAATCCTATGAAAAAATTAAAAGATGAACACTTTTCTTTAGAAGACAACTTGCAACATTTGTCTCCAATGCCGCATCATAATAATGGTGTGCATTGTAGGTTTAGAGACAGGATTCTGTGATTTCTCAATCACTGGATACAATCAATCTGTCCAAAGCATCGGAGATATGCCTCATTGTAGGTCTCTTTTCAGGGCTGCTATGAACACATGCCATTGCAATCTTTAGAACTGCAATAATCTCTTCTTCTTTATCAGCATCTGGAGCTAAATATGGATCTAAAACATCTGCAAGCGGCTTCTTCTCTTCAATGCAGAGCTGAATCCAGTGAACAAGATCCATTTCAGAGGATCCTACCTGAACAACTGCTGCTTTTCCAGTGATCATTTCTAGCAAGATCACTCCGTACGAGTAAATATCCCATTTCTGTGATGGTTTCACCACCTTGAGTGCTTCGGGGGCCTGATAATAAGACCCCAAGTTACTTGAAGAGTTGGACCTAGTAACTTCAGACGACACACTCTTCTGTTGTCTTTCTTGAGGCTTCTCTGCAGGCATTCTATCAGATTGCAGTGTTGGAGACCCTCCAGCAATATTAGCAAGGCGTCCAAGTCCAAAATCAGATATGTGTGGTTCTATATTATGTCCAAGCAGAATATTACTAGGTTTCAGATCTCCATGGACATACTTTTTGGGGCTGAATTCATGCAGATAAACAAAGCCTTTTGCAACGCCTTTTATGATTTTCACCCGTACTGACCACGGCAGTGGCGTAAATGATACCATTCCTGGCTTCCCTGATTACATGAAGATAAAGATGAGAAAAAAAATGCAATGATCAAATAACCAAAACTCTATCTAGGAAACAAAATTATCTACTACTAACAGTATTTACAAGAGGGTTTTGTAAAACATACCATGGAGTGCAGTGGCTAGGCTTCCATTAGGTATATAATCATATATTAGCAGTTTCTCATCAACAGACCAGTAATATGCTCTGAGAGTTACAATGTTTGGATGCCTAATCTTCCCGATTGCTTCTACTTCAGTTTGGAACTCCTTAAATCTCTGAGAGCCGCCTTCACCCAACCTTCTCACAGCTAAGGTAAGTCCATCTTCAAGCACAACTTTGTATACAATCCCAATTCCACTCTTGCCAAGAACAAAAGCTGAAGCCTTAAGCAGCTCATCCAAATCAAAAGCCACCTGTGTATCCAGCGGCACAAGGTCATACTGTTCAACATTCTCTGAGAGAGTCTCTGATTCATCTTTCCTGAAGCACAAACACTCTTTTCTTCCCTTACCTCCTTTCTCATAACTATTTTCATCCTTACCCTTGCCAAAACCACAAACTCTTGAATAGCAATATGAGAATAATAGCCCGACAAGGCAAATTCCAAATACATCACTCACAATTATAGCAACTATAGCACTCTTACTAAGTCCTCTTCCTTTTTCTCTCTTTCCTCCACCATCATCTACATTCTCAGGTGGGTAATTATTAGGCATAAACGGATATGAAGCTGGTGAACTTGCACCTGGAACATTGGAAGAACAAGGGTTCTTCAATGGGGGCCCACAGAGCACGGGGTTCCCAATAAATGCAGTTGGTCCTCTATTCATTAGAGCACCATTTTGGGGTATTGGTCCACTCAAATTGTTATAAGTTAAATCAATATATACCTTCTCAGGAAGATTTCCTAAGCTAGCCGGAATTGAACCACTAAAGAGATTATGGGACAAATCAACAGTTCCTTGCAAACTAGACAAATTTCCCATGTTACTTGGAATTGAACCATTGAATTTATTGAATGAAAGATCAAGTTTTTCAAGTGAAACCAAACCACTACCAAACCCATTTGGCAAAGGACCAGTGAAATTATTTTGACTAAGATCAAGAGCTTTCAGTCTCTTGCATTGCAAAATTGACACAGGTAATAACCCATTAAAGAAATTCTGAGACAAATCCAAAGTTTGGAGGTACTTAAGCTTGCCAATCTCATTTGGCACAGACCCAGAAAAGGAATTACCATAAAGAACCAAACTTTGTAGCCCTTGTGGTTCAAGGAGCTCAACAGGCAAGCTACCAAAAAACTTATTATTCCTTAAATTTACATGACGAAGATCAGTCAAAGAACCTAAAGCAGAAGGAAGAAACCCAAAAAGTTTCTTCTTGGGAATGCTAACAGAAACAACTCTTTGCTCCTTGCATGTAATTCCATTCCATGAACAAGGATTCTCATCAGAAGAGTTCCAGTTACTCAAAGACCCTTCGGGGTCTTCATGCATAGACTGCTTAAATGACAAAAGTGCATAGCCTTCACCATTCAGAGAATCCACAAAACCATTGAAGTTACAAAGAACAAGAAACAAAACAATCCAAAAACACATCCTTTTACAAAGAACAAGAAGAAAAGTGACCGTTGGAGAAAATTTATGAAATGCAAAGTGCAGAACTTGCTTACCTTTGAAGCTGAGACTCAAGTGAGCTGAGGGAGACAAACAGTGGAGGTTTAGAGAGAGAGAGAGAGTTAGTGAGTGAGGAAAGTGTGAAAGCTGTGAAAGTGCTGTAGAAAAGAATGTGTGTTGAGGAATGGGTAAAGTTTTTGCAGCTGAGCTAGCTAAGCAAAAGCCAAAGGCCTTGGGAAAATAGATAGATAATTAATTGTGGGGAAAAAAATATGAAACCGAGAAAAAAGAAGTTAGTGAGAAATTCCAGGGGAGAAGTTTTCTTCAATTTTCATAACATACAATTTCTCGTGATATCTCGGTGGGATGGTCATCTCGTGAGAGCGCCCTCAATTGCTAGTACAAGGAACTTCTCTTACATAAATGGAAATATAAACTTCGCATTTTACTTCCATTAATTATTAATGATTTATTACTTGGCGATCATCTACACACCCAAATGCGAATATTCTGAAATAAAATTTATAAAATTATTCATAATATTTGTTCGATATAACTTTTAAATTTTATTATTTTTTTATGCATGTTTTCAATATTTCATCATTAATATATATCTAAAAAAGTTTTCGATTAATTTTCTAAAATAAAATTAGTAATATAAAGTTATCATAAGTTTACTTATTATTACGTTTGATAAGTATTAAATTGGGTATAATTTTTAAATTGAGCAATGATAAGTGAACAAAGTCAAGATAAAATAATGACACAAATTTTTGTCTTTCAAACATTTTTGAAAAAAAAAAGTAAAATCATTAAAGAATATTTCATAAATACACTGTGAGGCAATTTGTTTTTATCATGGTTTTTTTTTAACATTTTTCTTTGAAATTATGTTTCGCATTATGAAGAATGTAATTATCATAACAGATGCAGCATAGATATTTTAAGGAATAAGAGAGAATATTATTATTTACTAAATTCTGACTGAAATGTAATGGAATGTACCATTTTTTATTTGTTAAATCTAATACTTTTATGGGAATCTTATGCAATGCCCTTTATACTGTTTGTCCATTTTGTTGCTCCCATAACATTTTTATTTTTCATTTTTAACTTGTTTTTCCCTATCATTAGGGGTAAAATGTTCAATTTAAGAGAATATATGTGTGAAAAAGAAAAAGAAAAAGAAAAGAGGAGGTGTTCGATCCCGTACGACAGCCCCATGATAATGTTATTTTGGGCAGGAGGCAGGAGCCTTACTCACTTTTGGCAACTTTCCAAGTCGAAGGCAGATAATCCAACGGCCACGATTGGAAAACATGGACAAAGTCAGATGAATTGGACTGTGATGATTATCCCACATTGCCTCTGAACCGTTAAGGGGACACTGTTATTATTATGCCAATTTTGTGTCCCTAATCCATGATCATGTATTGATATTAAATTATGATAATTCAGTAGAAACGACCAATAGAAATTCCCGTAGATGGAATCTTGACTGCCGTTTGATCAGACCAGCTGCCTGATTGACCAGAAAATTAATCACCATCAAAATAAATTAGTGGTCCTAATCTTTCCTCTTTAGAAGTAGGTCCCTAGTAATGTAGCTCTTGAATGTCCAACACGTGCATGCAAAAGTCACGATAGTTAAAAATTACAAATTATTTATTTATTTTTACTCACTTTACGTTAAAATAATAGAGGAGAAACTGAATGAATTCATCAACTGATATAGCATGTTACAATTCGATAGAAAAAAAAAAAGAATGAAATAAATAATATTAAACGATAATGATATCGCATTTATTTATTTTTACCACATCAATACCAATTTGTAGCTAAAAACTTTTATTTATTGCTAAAATCAGAGGGTGGATAATGTTTAAATCTAATTTTTAAACTCATGCATCACTAGGATTTTAAATTAAATAGTTAATTAAAGAAAATTATTTAAAAATTAATCGGTCAAATTCTTGGGTCAATTTATTATTGAAACTTAAATAATCAGCTTATATATATATATATATATATTCTTTATTCCATCAACTTTTAAAATCATTTTTTTTAATTATTGCTACAAAAGTTTTTCTATTGCATTTAAATAGTTTACTAACTAAGAATAAGCATTAAAAATTTGATTTATATAAAATTTCATTTAAATGGTTTACTAACTAAAAATAAACTTAAATAACCGGCTTATATAATGTACAACTAAAATAGATTTAAAATCTATTTAAACACATATTTTCAGGAAAACTTTGCCAATGAGTTAGTATTTTATTATTATATATATATATATATTTTTTTGACGAACAGATATTTTTGTACGAAGTTCTGTTCATAACAAGAGCAACTTTCACATGCAGTCCTCAGCACGGTAACACACCAAGAATTATCGTGAGACGAAAGTGTATAATATCGGGGAAAAAACAAAAAACTTCGCGCTAAATTGACCCGTGAACTATTGATATAGCCGTTTGTCAGTGGGACTCGATGGTGATCCCCACCTCAGGGCTCAGGCTTTGTCCTTCACATTTAGGGCTCATAGTCATATGCAAGGATTCGTTTTCTTGAAGGACTTGTTTGTAGAAATTAAATTACTCTATGGAGAAAATTATCAATAAGAGAAAGCTAGGGTTCTAAGGTGCTCCGATTTCTCTGTCAATTACGAAAAGTTCACTTACAGCCATTCTGCTGTGTGTTGTCTTTCTCTTCTGTTTCAAGCCTACAGTCTACTGTTTATTCACACTTTCACGTTCTAGAAAGACCAACTTGTCCTTTTTCATTTTATTCATTTAGAGCTGCTTGTTTATATACAGTATTACACACGAAAAAAAATTATCTAACTACCTTCATAAAATTATTATCAAAATTAATAATGTAACAAATTTTTTATCATAATAGGCACAATATACTTAATCTGGACTGAATTACCTTTAAAAGAGTTTGGTTGCTTGCGGGCGATGGCATTTGTTGCAGACGATAGCAGCCATTGCCACATTACTTGTGATTGGCTTCCATCGTCGGTTGGTTGTAGGTGATGCCATTGGTTACGGGCCATAGAGACCATTGCCCATGAGAATGACAACAATGGGACCTAATGTGGAGCTCAACGCCCTAATTGTAATTGACATGCTTTTGATTTTTTTTCTCTTGCACACTTAATAACATAATTGAAATAATATTATTAGAGGTAATTTTAACAAACACCTAATGTGCTATATGTAACACAACCTAATCTTAACAAAATTAGTTTATATAGTCAAATGAAGCAAGTTAGTTGTCGATAGAAGTTGCTGTTGTCGAAGATGGAAGCTAGCAAAACCGTGAAAAGAGATGAGGATAGTGTGAATAATGTTATGCTTGTGATTTAAATTTGTTTTGGTTGCTTTAAGGGACCAATGTATGCGATGGCTGCCATCGCCCGCGAGCAAAGCGGACAATAACAAAATTTTTTAAGAGTGATTTAGTCTAAAATAAGTTATATGTAGTTATTATAATAAGAAATTTTGTTACATAATTAGTTTTGATAATAATTTTATAAAAATACCTAGATAGATAAATTTCCCTTTTACACATTCAACATATTTTTAAACAGTGATGTTATATGAGAATGAGACTATGATTAGTTATAATTTTTCATGATAAGTATTTTTATTTATTCAAATTTTCTTTTTTTTTCTTTTTTTAAAAAAAGGTTAATTTTCAAAGCGTACTTCAAGTAACACTAACCGATTTTTTTTTTTTTTAAATAAAAACCGCTAACAGATTTAGTGCATGGGAAGGACCAAGGCACTGTCGTCTAGGTTGATTATCATTATTTTGGGTACATGTGGTTACGCGAAAGGCAAGCACTAGTACATCGGTTAACACATTGTTTATGGCCCAGTCTCAAAATTAGAGTGCATGGCTTGTAGCCTTTCTTTACATGAACATATGAAATGGCCAATCGTGCCTTTTTATTTTCTTTTAAATTTGTTACAATTTAATAAATATATCATAATTTAAAACTATTGAGATTCTAGATACATATATTTGTAGTGCAATCCAAAAGTTTGCCAAATATTAGTTCCAAAATATACACCTATAAATAAACAAACAGTAAGAAATCTGTCTTCAACCTATTTTTGAGATTGGGAATTGAATGGAATCCCAATAAAGCTCGAACTCACACTCTTAATCACCTCGAGGGCCTGAGTTAAATACTCGGTAACCAGGCCCAGTGGCAAGCAAGTTGTGTCTTTACAGCGAGCAAAAGCCCTGCGGCTTGTGAATTTGAACGGGGATGCACGTATTCAAGAAGTACTTTTAGTCCTATCCTATCAATATCTTGTAATTTAGTAAACATTTTGCTTCTCTTTAGAGACACATCCTTCATTCTTTGGAGCCCACTTCCTATATTATTTAATTGGCTGATCAATCTATCTCAAAACATGCAAACACAACGCTTTACAGCCGAAGATATTATTATTATTATTATTTTGAAAGGAGATGAAGATAATACTTAAATACCATATTTTCAGCACTATTTTTTTGGTCCAGCCATCTCACATCTGTTATGTGTCAAGTAAAACACTAACAGATAGAGAAATCTGTATAGAACACTAGAACAGTAGTACTTTTGTTGGAACGGAGACAAATAATTATGAAGATTGCCAAGTCACCATGCGCTGTTTTTGTTTACAGGGTTTTGCTTTCTTTCTTAAGTATATTCTGTTGCATTGAGGACCATTCTGCAAAATAATGGTACTTATACGTGCCCTGTCATTGTAGCAGCCCATACGGCGTACAGTGTGTACGGGCTATTTTCATTTGGTGCCTAATTTGAGCGTTGTTAGAGGGAAATCCTTAACACGGTTTGGGTCTCCGTCCATCGCGGTGCGGTGGTGGTGTCCGCATGTGCTCACGCCAAACGCAATGGGCCCGTGGCCCAAAGTATAAAACCATCAAGAGTCTGTAACTCTGTTTAATATATATAATTATGAGATAAAATTAGTAATATTTGATAAATATAATTTTTTAATAATATTTTTAACAAAATCAATGAAAATATTATCATTGTCTTTTTATATTAAAAATAGTCAAATAAAATAACTTTTGATTTAAAAATTGCAACTACATATGTCTTCTAAACACTTAATAACTACAATATTTTAGGTCTTCAACAATAATATCAGTATCTTGTCAACGTGTACATGGGCGATGACCATGCCTTGGAGATTCGTTGGTATTGGTATTGTCAAAATAAAAATGTATGATGGTACAGATTCGCATAATTCAGGAGTACGATATGTCAAAGGCACGAAGAAAAATCTATTGTCTTTAGGACAAATAGATAGTCTTGGGTGCTAAAGTCCATATTGAAAATTGGATGATAAAAATTGTCGGAGGAGCGCTTGTGTTAATGAAGGCGAGAAAAGATCGGTCGTGAATTTATTCATGCTTGAGGAGAAACACTACGGAAGGCGATCGTGTGTCGCGTCAAATGGAGAAGAGTCAGCGATGATGTGGCATCTCGGACTTGGCCACGTGTCGGAACAAGGTTTGAGGATTCTCTCGGTGACAGTGCTTCAGGGACTCAAATCGGTAAGTCTACCTTTTTGTGAGCATTGTGTTATAAGTAAGCAACATAGATTGAAATTTAGCGGATCTCATGCTTGAAGTAAATGCATTCTCGACTTAGTTCATTTCGATGTTTGGGAATCACCGGATTGGTGTCGAGGGGTATCGTCTGCATGGGATCCCACTGCCTACAAGATTGTCATCAGCAGAGATGTTGTCTTTGTAGAAGATCAGCTGCAAAAGAAAGATGGGGATGATAGTCTTGTGAAAGAAAAGTCGGAGACTACAGCGGTATATGTAGAAAATAGTCGGGAAGATTCGAGTCTTACGAAGCGGCACGAGCACGAGGAACAAGAACCGATCCAGTCGAAGCTCCGGAAGTTCGTCGGTCAACTCGAGAGAGGCGACCACCGACTTGGCACTCAAAGTATGTTACTGAGATCGATGTTGCATATTGTCTTTTAACAGAGGATGGAGAGCCATCAACTTTCCATGAAACTTTAAGCATTTCGGATGTTACTTTGTGGACTGAGCGATGCGGGAAGAAATTAAAGCTCTACACAAAACAAGACATGGGAACTTGTGCCATTGCCACATGGAAGAAAAGCCATTGGAAACAAATGGGTCTACAAAATCAAGCGTGATGGCAATAATCAAGTGGAGCGGTATCGTGCAAGATTGGTGGTAAAGGGATATGTTCAGAAAGAAGGTATTGACTTCGATGAAATCTTTTCTCTAGTAGTTAGACTCACGACAGTCAGAGTAGCCTTGGCAATGTGTGCTACATTCGACTTACATCTAGAACAATTAGATGTGAAAACTGCATTTCTTCATGGAGAACTTGAAGAAGAAATTTATATGCTCCAACCGGAAGGTTTCTTTGAAAGCAGCAAAGAGAACTTGGTTTGCAGATTAAACAAATCTCTATACTGGTCTCAAACAGTAGCCGATGTGTTTGTATAAGAGATTTGATTCCTTCATCATGAGCCTTGGATACAATGAGAATCGATTCGGATCATTGTGCTTATTACAAGAAATTTGAGGATAATGATTTTATCATTTCTTTGTTAGTATGTGGACGATATGTTGGTCGTGAGCCCGACAAAGATCAAGTCCAAGAATTAAAGGCACTGATTGGCTAGGGAGTTTGAAATGAAGGACTTGGGACCAGTGAAACAAGATTCTAGGGATGCAAATTCACCGAGACGAAATAACAAGAAAATTTGGCTTCACGGAAGAATTACTTGAAGAAAATCTTGCGACGCTCAACATGCAAGATTGTAAGCCAATTTCTACCCACTTCCTATTAATTTCAAGTTATCCTCAAGTATGTGTCTTAGCAATGAAGCAGAAAGGAAGGAGATGTCTCGAGTACCATATGCATCAGCGATGGGAAGTTTGATGTTCGCTATGATCCGTACAAGACCGGACATTGCACAAGCGAGTGGGAAGCGATTAGTCGATACATGGCGAATCACGATGGAGAACATTGGCAAGCGATGAAGAGGATTCTAAGATATATCGGAGGAACCTCGGATGTTGCATTGTGTTATGGAGGATCGTAATTTCTTGTCGGAGGCTACGTGGATTGATTTCGCGGCGACTTGATAAAGAAAATCCACTCTGGCTATGTGTTTACACTTGCGAAGGAGGTATAGTCGGGTTTCAAACTGCAGCTGTTGTGGCTTTATCTACGACGAGGCGAATACATGGCAGATACACAAGTATGCAGGAAGCTATTTGGATACAAAGGCTACTTAAAGAGCTCGGGCACAAACAAGAGAAAATTCACGTATTTTGTGACGATCGAGTGCTTTGCATATTGCGAAGAATCCAACCTTTCATTTCGAACAAAACATATGGGGTTCAATATCACTCGTTCAGAAGTAGTGGAAGATGGAAGTGTAGATTCTGAGAAAATCCATATAAAGGAGAACCTAGGCGATGTTATGACTAAGCTCGATCATTCACGACAAGTTTATATGGAGTAGATCCTCGTGTGACTTAGCGTGAAGCGTAAGCAACATGTCGATGGTAAGCGAGAAAGGATAGTGTGGAGATTGATTGGTTCTCAATCAAATCTCCAAGTGGGAGAATGTCAAGAAAGTGGGCACCGCCCATCCAAAAGGGCGGTGCCCATCCAACACTGACAGCGTGTGCCGTGTTGAATAAAAAGAAAGAAAAATAAAATAATAAAATAATAAAAAATAATAATACATAGTAACTAAAATGCAGTTTATAAATTGAGTACTCATTCCTTCATTTCCACTATCCCGAAAAATTCATTTCTTCTTGTATTAGAGAATTCACTCTCTAAGAATACTAGTTGAGTTGCCATAATCAAATATGTAGCGGGAAAGAAAGTTATGAAATATAAGTGAATGAGGATTCTGGTTTTCTAAAATCTTACAAGATAAAATATAAAATGTAAGATTATAAATAAGGCATTTTCATTATTAGTTGAGTTGCCCTAATCATATTGTTGTTACCACCAACTTGTACAATAATATTTATCAAAATTTAATTTAGTTCAATGCGGCTATAATATATTTGATGAAATTTAATGTTATTTGAACTATAGTAATAAATACACATTACTTTTTGTCCAATATTTTCATTCAAGAATTTGACGAGAGAAATTTATTTATGGAATGATAAATTTTGTAACATGTAAATTTATCTAGTGTCATCTTAGTACTCAAAATATTTTTGGGAAAAAAAACTGAGATTTGTCGTTGAATAATAATAATATTAGACTTTTTAAGTAAAATCATAATTTCTGAAATTATTTGTCACTGCTATTAAATATCATCAAATTTATATATTATCTTTGACAAAACGGCACCATTCTGGCAGTTATTCAGTTGATTTTTCATTCCAGATACCGTGCTGCTAAACGACGCGACGATAACAAACTACGAAGGGAAAATGACGGACGCTTGCATCCGAGGTGTCGTGGAAGCCATACACGCTAGCCCCACTCAGGCCGTCGTCTACATCGCCGGTGGCGCCTCTCAGGTCCGTTTCTTTCTCACACTTTTTGTTAATGCTAATTAACGTGTCAATTAAAATCTACTATTTTATTTAGTAATTGAAAATTGTGATCAGGCTCTAGGAATGTTAATGTCGATTCCGGGAGCAACAAACACTGTGCTTGAAGCAGTGGTACCCTACTCCAGAATGTCCATGATTCAATTACTCGGCAAGGTTCATTGATTTTGGTCTGTCTGAATCAAATTAACGTAATGTAGCGACGAATTTGATTTGATTCGTTTCATATGCGTTGAAAATAATTATTTCATTAATTAAATGTTGCAGATTCCAAATCAGTTTTGTAGTCAACAAACTGCTGCTAACATGGCTTTGTTAGCTTATAATCGCGCACTTAAGCTTTCTCGACCAGGTTTTAACTCAGCTCTCTCACTCTGTTTAACTAGCTAACTTAATTGCTAGCTTATATTTAGATCGCACGGCGATATGAACTGTCAGTAGCTCATGTTTATGGTTTTTTTTTTTTTTCAGCCAGCTTATGTGTGAAATTCATATTCATATCTGTTGTGTGTGCATTAATTTAAGCTATGGCGTTCTTTGCTGCTGCTACAATCGAAGGTTTAAATATATACTGTCTCTGTTTATAAGAAACTTGGTCAACATCTTGGTGAGAGTAGTATTATTCTCGATTTAATCATGTTATTGTCATTTCTGATCCTTGTATAATTTTATGCTAGAAAAGAAACGAGTTAAATACTCTGTACTAGTTGTAGAGCATCTGCATTTGCAGATGGACACATTTATTTATTGATTTTGATGGATACAAATTGTGGCATGGGAATTGTTATCCGACACTATCTCCTTTTTTTTTTTTTTTTTTTTCGGGAATAGGTGCCCCTGTTCTTGGTGTGGGCTTTACTGGTGCTTTAGCCAGCACTCGTCCAAAACTTGGAGATCACAGGTATTATTATTTGAATTCTTCACTTTATACGAGATGTTCCATTACAAGTATAAATAGATAGAGCACTTTGTTAGATATTTTTAGAATCTAGATTTGAGCCTTTTGTTTGTATGAACAATACACTTAGATAATATTATCTTTTGTTCCTTGTTTTCTAGACTGCAGCAATTTATGCTGCGGGTCATATACAATGGATGCTGGAATGTAGGTTGAGTTCATCAACTATAGAAGATGGACATCACTATTTGAAATAGCTTTCACACATACTTCATTACTTCCCATTATGTGAATGTGGAATTTGTTTGCTTTGTTGAAAGCTGTTTTTCATGGCTATCCTCAGGCTTGTTGAACATTTTGTTTCTTTGGCATGCATAGGTTCCACTTGTCTACAAGAACGTCTGACAGACTATGGGTATCTACAGTTACCTTGTCAAAGGTGAGTCAACAATTTGATTTGGTTTTGGGTTCAATTGTTAGTGTTTTATTTTTATTAATATTCTGTTTGCTGAACAAATTTAGGGTTTGCGAACTCGAGAGCAAGAAGATAAGGTTTCAAGTCATCTTTTAGTTAAGGTATGAGGAAAAAGATTGAGGATGATTATAACCTTTAGTGCTGTAAAATTGTTGTATATTTTTCATTGAAACCATTAGATTTATATTTTTGTTTCTTTTGTCCAATTATTGTTAATAATGTTAAAGCACTTTGATGATCTGAAAATGTGTAAAAAGATCTGTTTGATGAACTGGCAACAATTATTTCATTTTATTGTGGTGCATCTCAAATGTCAGATGATCATATAATTTTTTTGAAGGCATTGTTCCCTATTGAGAATGCTGTTGCTTCTCAAAGAACGGGATCTTTTGTTTTTAATTCTTATTCTTGAGAAAAAAAAGAGAAGCCCGCAGATCTGGCGCTAATGGCTTCTTCAATGAAGTGATGTTTTGGTGCATCTCAAATGTCAGATGATCCTGCAATTTTTTTTTTGAAAGCATTGTTTCTTATGTTGAACATCTTAATTAATTAGGTTTTTATTTTTTGGTTCAGGCAATGGCAAGTGCTTGCAAAGTTCCGGTAACATTTAAGTCCGAGTTGACTGAATCTGAAACAGTTGATGAATGTGAGCAGCAGTTCAGTGAAGATCAAGAACTAGAACAGGTTATAAATGGGGAGATATGCTTTAAGGTTTATCCATTTTTGAATGGTATGGTTTAATCTTTGAATGGACCAGTTATAGTATTACATTCAGTTTTATTTTGTTTCCTATTGTATATTAACTGTTTTATGCAGAGACTCAATTTTTTAATGAAGAAAGGAAAATAATACTGTCCGGTTCTTTTAATCCGTTACACGATGGTCACCTCAAGCTTTTGGAAGTTGCGACTAGGTACATTAATATGTTTCTATTATCATTCACATTTCATTTATTTTCCACATCATTCATCTTCTAGACATTCATGTTTCTGTTTGTCAACTACTGATGTTCCATGATCAGTCATTTCTTTTTCCTCAGAAGGCTTTGTTAACTAGTAATATATATATAGATATTCTTGTTCTAGATTAGTCATCAGCCATAGATTAGCCATGAGCTCCTATTGTTATCAAATGCCTGATTTTCTATATTCTTTATGTTTTTCTCTAATGGGTTTTACATCTGCATGGCATTCCTGTTATATAATTTTCCATGATGCATTGTGAAAATATGTTATTTATGAGGTACACCTTTCGTCAATGACTGATATTTGTGTAGCATTTGTGGCAATGGGTACCCATGCTTTGAATTATCAGCAGTCAATGCTGACAAACCTCCATTATCAGTTTCACAAATCAAAGATCGTGTGAAGCAATTTGAAAAAGTTGGTGAGGCTAATTACTTGTAATCATGTATCATTCTTTTTCCTATATGTTTGATGTTGATTTATGAATAATGCATGTTTACCGGTCAACTGGGCATATAAAACCATGTCAGAGAGATTATTAAAATTTTTGAATAGCCATATGCTTCTGCGGTTGCTTATGTGAAATTATCTGCTTTCAGTGTTCAATTTAAATATTTAATTAATGCAACAGAACCAAAGGCATCTTCAGACAATGTTCTTTATGCTGGAGGCTGCTTTACCCTGCTAATCTGGCATTCTGGCATTGTGACTGAAAATTGATCTTCTTAAAGATTTGAACTGCATTCATATATTGTGGAAATTCAATGTTTTTATAACCCTTTATTTCTTTTTGTTATGAATATATGTTTTTCAATTCTTTGTGTTATCTATTATTAAGTGTAGTTTGAAAGTTTTGGTCCCAACTTATAATCGTAATTGTAATCTCACCGTTATCCTTGAATTTGTTTTTTAGAAGCCATTGCAGATACTAATTTGATTAATATTTTCGCAACATATTAATGATTTCTGTTTTGATTTGCAGGAAGGACTGTGATTATTTCAAATCAGCCTTATTTTTATAAGAAAGCTGAAATTTTTCCTGGCAGTGCTTTTGTAATTGGTGCAGACACAGCAGCTAGGCTAATAGATGTATGGAACTTCAAATCTTTTTAAAATAATTTTGCACAAATTTTAATATTCATAATAAACTAGCTGAATTTTAAGCTCGATGCTATCGTCATTCTAGCTGAAGTATTATGATGGGGACTATGGAAAGATGGTGGAGGTTCTGAGTGGATGCAAAAGAACTGGATGCTCTATCCTTGTGGCTGGCCGTAATATTGATGGCGTTTTCAAGGTGTGTACCTGAAACACATGCTCCTATTTCATGCTTGATGTGTCTGTGATAAAATCTCTTCAATGCCATCAAATGACTTTTCTGCAGGTTCTCGAAGATTTTGACATTCCAGAGGTGGTACAAGACATTTTTGTCTCTATACCTGTAGAAGAGTTCCGCATGGATATATCGTCTACTGAGATAAGGAAGCACAGTGGATTGTAAAATGTTACTATAGCCACAATGTTCAAACAGGACATAATTCTTCTATGCAATCGTTGACTAGGGACTACATGTCTCCAAGGAAGATTATATATATAATACTCTACATACACAGATTGACAGAGGTCGCGACAAGACCTTAATAAAAACACAAAGGCCTATACAGTTTTCTGCCCGTGTAATTTTATTTGCTATTGCAAGTTTTGTGCCATGTGCCAATTGGTTGGAAATTTGCTTGAGCAACTAATTTGAGTAAATATATGTGTCTTTATTCTATGCACTATTGAATGCAGTTCATCAAATTGTTCTTTTATGTCATATTGCTTCTTGAATCTGTATATGTTGTGGCATTAGGAGGGTGACATCTTGTGTTTAAAAAGTCTCTTTGAATTTGAGACGTCGGGTATTGTATATATGAAACAGTTAGGCTTTCAAAATTAGGTTGAAACAAAATAGTTAAAAATGGTTTTTGTTGCAATCTACATTTTATAGTGAAGTCTAGAATTTCTAAATCAAGGTCTATTCCACATTTTGTGGAAGAGGGGAAAGTGCATCAGTTCATCATAGGACTGCAAGCCCATTGCTTTAATTCTAAAACTGGCATATTTTAGCCATGCGAGGCTTCTTTTAATTTCTTACGCAAGTTTGGTTTGCAGAGACACTTCGATGTCGTTTGGAGGCTTTTGCAGAAAGGAAACTTTCTGAACTAAATACTCAATTGGTGAAATTTGACTGTTCGTTCAGTTCTGCAACAAAACAAACTTGCAAAAATTGTCAAGCCACCGGTTAATGATAAAAGCAAAGGGATAAGAAATTGCTGGCTGCGATCAAATTCTCCTTATCAACACAGTTGCATATTGCTATATTCTGATCTGAATACAGTTAAATTAATTAATCTAATGAGAAATTGAAGAAGCGATGACGGCAATGGCAATATGTGTCTGCACCTGTTGCATTAACTGAATCTACGACTACAATTAACGTTTCAATTTTATGCTCCATCAAAGCCTACAAGATTGCTCAAAGCTTGAAAGAAAGAAAGCTAAACATATATATATTACTACTGGTCTTGGAAAGCTGAATGATGTATACATGCAAATTGAGAAAGCTGGTATATCGAAGAGATTTAGCCCCCGCAGGCGGCGCCGCAGCCGACACCACAAGTGGAGCCGCCATAAGCATCTGCATGGGTGGCAGAGTCTTTGTCTTTGGATGCACTACCACCTGCACAAGAGAAAACAATAGCTGAAATGATTGAGAGACTAACTAACGTTGCCCAAATAAGCAAAACTACTGCACTGCTTCCTCCTCCATCCCCTCGTGTAGTGATTTCTCTCCAATATTCTCTCGCCATTTTTGTTTATTTATATAGCTATTAGCTTCTCTCTCTGTCTCCTTCTCTTTGAAGAATTAATATATATATATATATATATATATAGAAACTAATACGACTCTTGGGGGCTAAGGACTACAAATGTGAATAACTGAATATTGGTGGTTTTTCTTTTTTTCTTTTTTTTAATCAAAGACTATAGGTTTTTTTTTTTCCCTTTTAGTTGAGTCAATTTTCAATTTTCAATAGTTTGTCCTTATATTTGGTCTCCAATTCATAATTTACCGTTTCAAAATATGAAGGGCTACTACTTATGGTAGAGTGCTTGTGTAGCTTTTATATGAAGTGGAATATTCACAATGGACAATATCGGATTTGTGTTGTAAAGCCATAAATGGAAAAGAGGAGACCTGTACCAGGCTATAAATCTTATCCAATTCAAAGCCAGCTTTGTTGACAAAAAGTTGCATATGAAAAAAGAAATGAGAAAAAAGTAGCTGAAGAGAAAAACAAAGGTCTCATTTCACAAGAGGTCCGCAATTATTGCAACTTGTCATGGTCTTATTTGCTAATTTTATGATAATTGCTAAGATATTTTAGAAATAATTTATTGGTTTATAAAATAATATAAAAAATAATAATAAAATATAAAATTCATTGACCTTTTATGAGGAAAGTAAATTACTTATAAAATAACTTAACAGGACCCTAACTTCATTTCCTCTTTTCCATGTTCTTAATGTCCCTGATGCATGAAACCACGGTTGACAAACAATTTAAAAGACTTGTGGATTGAGTACTGGACTTTTCATTGTCGTGCTTAGAGAAGCCCAAACTTGACCCATTAATTAAGGCTTTTCATGTTTATTCACCAATTTTTTTTTCAACAACGGAACTTTAATAAAGCAAATAAAACATCAAGCTCCTTACGCCGTTAAGGCCTTGGCAACAGCATAACACTAAGAATTTAAAGCAGATGAAATAATATACAAAAGAAAAGACCACAAACAGAACCTATCATTTAGAAAAACCAATAGTCTCATTAGATGAAGAAAAAAAAAAAAACTACAAATGTAGTTGGAGAAACATCCCACCAGGTGTGATAAAAACAAACAGAGCCTAGATTAGCGAAAGCATTAGCTAATCCATTACTCTGACGACAAATATATATGAGAAAATTTGAATCACAGCTAACTAACAAAGTGACGATATTAATTCATTTATTATGTACACGGATTAAGATCCCTATTGTTAAGGAGATTGACTATAATGATAGAGTCACTCTCAATCCAAATATTAGACACACATAATGACGACCATGATCAACAAAATAAGTAGCAATAACTTTTACAAGCACCTATAAAAATTTTTTTAAAAAAATTATAAAGGCATTGTCCCTAAAGACCTGTTTATTAAAAAACTAATTACTAAAGTTCAAATCTTAAAGATGATTTAGAGTTAAAAATTTGATTTAGACTTTACCAACTCCATACTCTTTATTTTTTTTCTAAAGAATTAATAATTTTGAATATTTGGGTCCTTTTTTTAAAAAAAATAATAATTTTTAATATAAATGTTTAGCAATTAGCATTGTCCCCAAAATAGGCGAGAGGCAAGTGAAAAAAAGATAATGAAATGTTTCTTAACAATTAGGAGTTGGGCAGAAAGAACATGGATATTGAAGCTAGGAAAATGCCTCCTCTCAATTGAATATTATCATCAATTGGTAGCCTATTTTGTAACATACATCGTAGCAAAATGGAGAATTTGGCGGAATGAAGAGTTTATTCACTAATTGTTTACGGTCAACACGATCCACTAAATTATTGGGGTCATCAGAAGGGTTCATGAAATCATAATTTATGGGATTCAATCTGGACACTAATGGGCGCAGCCACTATAGGGGCACAGCCCTAACCCACTATAGGCAGGATATTAATGGCTGTGAATGAATAGATTCAAATATCAAACTTTAGGAATCAATTTATTGATTTACAAGCATTTTTTAAATATTGATATGTTATAATTAAGATTCAACTAATATTAAAATGATATATATACTCTAAGGGTAAATTTCACTCTACTCCCCTCGCTTTGTCAAGCAACGATCTTTAAATTGAGACAATCTTTAAATTGACTTCTTTATTATTGAAAACATTAAATTACTTCCTAAAATCTGTTAAATTTAACTATTAAATGACGTTGACTCATTAAAGTAGATAATACTTGTTAATTATATAATATGTTATCTTACTATTATATTTATGTTAGAGAAATATATCTTTTATGTCCCTACTGTTTTTAAAATAAAACTAACTCAAACTTTGTGCGCATCACTAAAAAAATCACCTTATTATCAATTTTTTAGAAAATAAAAAAAATCTCAATAATAATATTTCATAAAACAAGAATATTTCATGTTAACCACCTGAAAACCTCCTTCTACACCTCATTTTACACACAATTACAAAAAAAATATCACCCCTAACAACATTCTCCAATTTAAACAAAAATTATAAAATTTGAGATAAAAAATCTGTAAATTTATTAAAAAAAATTATCTCTTTTCTTGTTTCTTCTTCATCTTCTTCGATTCATTCCCTGTTGATCTTCGTTTTCATTCATTTTTTTACTTTCCTCGTTCACACACTTAACAACTCTACAACCACTTTTAAATCCAAATTAGCCCAGCAAAAGCCATGCTCATTGCCCAGCAAAACCCATGGTTGCGTAAGGGAATTCCAAGCGAGCCCATGGACTCATGCAGCTATGCCAAACAAACCCATGGCCGCCCACAGCCAAGCCAAGCAAGTATTTCTTCGTTAACCCCAACTAAGAACTGCCCAAAATCCTCTCACCAAATACAAGGGTTTGGCTGCCATTCGGGATTTTGTTTGCTCAAATGTGTTTGCTGGAGTCGGAAGAATCAAGTGGCTGATTGGATTGACAGCAATGATGGTGGCTTGGCTACAGTGAATGGGTGGTGGAGCTCCTAATTTGGAGTATTTGGGCGATGTTGCAGTGGCTAATCAGGGCTGAAGAAGGTTGTGTTTTGGCTTGCTATTGCTGGCAAGTTGTCTAATGGTGGAAATGATTGTGAAATTGCGGTGGTGGGAGACGGGAGTGGTAAGGGCATGGTGTTTTTTTTTTTTTTATTATTTAAGTGTGTTAAAGTAGCTCACTGTGCAGAACAAAGAAAGGAAAAGCAAAGGAATGAGAAGCAAAAGCTGGAGAAGGAAACAGAGCACTGTGACACCTCAGCTATTCAGTATAATTAGTTAAAGTTTATTACATGCGTATTGTGTGTTACTATGAGAGTTGGTTAGTGTTAATAATAATCAATTCTGTTAATGAGTTACAACAAATTATGATTAAGAAATGTATATAAGACATTGTAATCAATATATTGTTAAGTGAAATAAAAAGCAAAAGTTGTAATTTCCAGAACTTTCTCTAATTTTCTCAGTAGCCAGACACTTCACTTTGGTTTCCTTTTATGGTATCAAAGCCAATCATGGCCAGCTCCAGCAGCATAGTTTCAAATCCTAACCAAAACAACACAAATCAATATTCACAAATCTCATTTTCATTTAGCAATCCAGTCAGATTAGACCGATCAAACTTTATGCTATGTAGAAACAAGTTTTTACTTTAATAATAAGAAATCACCTGGATGAATTCATCTCAGACGAGCAAATTATACCGGATTAGACGATTAGTACATTTCTTGCACGGCAGTTGATAGATTTGTAGAGAAGATTAAAAATCCAGCATACATCAATTGGAGAGCACAAGATCAAACTCTTCTTGACTAGATTTTATTATTTATAAGTGAAGGTATTTTAAGTTCTGTTATTAATTGTGATAATTAATTTGAAACATGGAGATCTATTGAGAAACAATTTAAAGCTTAGTGTGATGCCAAGATCATGTAGTTACGTTATGAGATGAATGTTCTTAGAAAAGAAAATATAATTGTTGAAGAGTTTTATTTGAAAGTGAGAGCTCTAGCTAATAAGCTTGCTTGTGCTGGAAGTCTAGTTAATGAAAATGACCTGTTGATAGAAATCTTGAATGATTTAGGACCTGGATATCTAGATCTTGCTTTAATTATAACTGCAAATAAAATGTCATATGATGATGCATGCATTGCTCTTAACAGATGAAGTAAGACTAGAACAAAATCAGAATGCTAAATCAATGTTCAATACAAATTATGGATTAATGAATGTTAATTACTCTCAAGTTAGAGGTCATAGCAAAAAAGGTAATTATGGTGCAAATCAGGGATACTTTAATACTAGATCTAGAAATTTTGGTAATAGTAGAGTAATGTTCATCAATTCATATTCTGGAAGCTTTCCAAATACGTATGTTTTTGGCTGAGGACACTCAATATAATTTTACAGACCAATATCACAGAACAAGAGTAATCTCAATACAACTTATGGACAAACTTCATTTTCTGCTGAAGATGGATCTAGTTAAAGTATACATGTGTGTCAAATCTATCACAAATCTGGACACATCGCTGATGCTTGTTGGCATAAATATGGTGAAAGTTGTGTGCCTCAACCTAGGTATTTTGGTAGAGGCAGAGGACCAAGATCAGCTTATATGGCCAATTTTGAACCACACACTGGATCTATTGCATCATAAGAAGAATCATATACTATAGATTACTCTAACTATCAAGTGCCAGATATAATTCCATCTTCGTCATATCCTACTCCTGGTGCTGGAGCTACCTTTGTTGCAAATTATGAAGAACTGACTGATGAAGGATGGTATCTGGATAGTGGACCTACACATTACCTCACCAACAACATGGCTAATATGCATGTCAGAGAGCAATTCAATGGACCAGACCAGCTTATCATTAACAATTGACAATGTTTGCCCATAACACATATTAGTGATGCATTCTTTACCTTTAAAGTTCAGATAACATACACAAACACCCACCTATTACACTTAAAGATATTTTACTAATTCCTTCAATTACCAAGAACTTGTTAAGTATTTCCAAACTAACTGCTGACAATAACTTGTCTGTTGAATTTCTTGGTAACTTCTGTTTTGTGAAGGATTCTCTAAAGGGACAAGTTTTACTGAAAGGCCTTGCTGAAAAAGGGTTATACAGGTTGTTGCTAATCACCACTCCATCTTCTCAGTCTTCATCATTTCTTTCTCATATTTCATCTAGTAAACCTTTGTCAATGTTGTCATTTTATCCTTTCAAGTCTGATGTTCCTGCTGATGCTACTAATAATGTCGTAGCTTTGAAATTATGTTATCGAACTACTATTTCCTTTTGTAATGCATCAGTCAATAAAGCTGTTTTGTTTCATAGAAAGTTTGGTTATCCCAATTGCCAAGTGTTAATGCATATGCTCAAAAGTATTAAATCAGTTCATATTCCTATTCACCAAATACAGAAATTGCATCAATATACTTGTGAAGCTTGCCAAATGGGCAAAATCCATATATTACATTTTCCCTCTACATATATTAAAACTTCTAATATTCTTGAGTTAATACATACAGACTTGTAGGGGAGATGGCTATAAGTATTACATCAGTTTTGTAGATAACTTTAGCAGGTATACTTGGATGTATCCTTTGAAAATAAAGTCAGATGCCTTGGAGATTTTTAAGTTCTTTAAACTACAATTTGAAAATCAGTTTAGCACCACAATTAAGATGTTACAATCTGACTGGGGGATGAGTATAGATCATTTACTGAATTTCTTAATTAGTTAGGTATCATATTTAGACATTCTTGTCCATATATACATCATCAAAATGGATTAATTAAGAGAAAACATAGTCACATTATTGAATTATGATTGACACTTCTAGCTTAAGCCTAACTACCCTTCAAGTTGTGGTGGGATAAATCCATACTGCAGTTTATCATATTAATAGACTGCCATCTCCTATTCTTAAATTTTTAACACCATTTGAGAAGACATTCAAACACAAACCTGATTATGGCATGCTCAAATGTTCTGGTTATACTTGTTATCATTATTTTCGAGACTGATTATTCGTTCATCTTTCATCTAGTCCAGCATACTTAGGCAAATTTTTGACTCTTGTCTCACTTTGAGCAGACTTTGAAACTTCAAGCCTTTTTATTTGCCTTAAAAGTATTATCAAGAGCTTAAATCTGCTTGAGCTAATCAAGCTTTAGCAAAAAATTTTTTACTTTTGTCTTGCCTTGATTATGTTTTGAGACTTCATGTATTTTATTAGAGCTTAATTTGCTCGAGTCTATTTTAGCTAAACTTGGCTCTTTGTCTCACCTCGAGCAGGCTTTGAGACTTATAGTCTTAACATATTTTTAGAGTTTAAATTGCTCTCGAGCCTTTCTCTAGCTAAACTTGACTCTTTGTCTCGCCTGAAGTAGGTTTTGAGACTTCTAGCCTTATTGTGTTTTTAGAGCTTAACTTGCTCAAGCCTTATTCTAACTAAACTTGACTTTTTGTCTCATCTCGAGCAAGCTTTGAGACTTATTGCCTTAGCTTGTTTTTAGAGCTTAATCCACTTGAGCTTTATTCTGGCTAAATTTGACGCTTCATCTCACCTTGAGCAGGCTTTGAGATTTCTGGCCTTATATTTGTCTTCTCTACCTTATCTGGTCGAGTCAGATTTGGCAAACTGTGACCTCTGTCTTGCTTCGAGGAAGCTTTGAGACTTCAAGTCTTTGGCTTGTCTTTTAATATTCTTTATAATCAACTAAAAGCTTGAGCAAAATTTGACTTTTGTCTCGCTTCGAGGAGGCTTTGAGATTTTAAATCTTTTTGTTTGTCTCAAGAAGTGTGTATATATATATATATTGAACTAATTATCTACTTAACTTTTGTCTAGTCGAGCATGAGCAAGCAAATTTCCTATTCTTATCTCTCCTCGAGCAGGCTTTGAGACTTCAAGCCTTTTAACCATTTACTAACTTGAGCAACTTCAAGCAATTTTTATCAGTTTAAGGTTTTATGCCTTAGTTATAACAGGCTTCAAGGCTTTTAACCTTTTACTAACTGAAGTAATTTTAAGCTGCTCTTATCAGTTCAAAGTTTTATAGCTTTTAATTTTTTTAACCGCTTTAGAAGAGATTCGACAAGAAGAGAAAAGTAAAGAATGGGTTTTTATTGCTTGCATTTTATTCAAAATTATGGTTTATCACCCCATTAAGAAAATGCTTTAAAGTTGACACTATGTATAACAACATACTATTTTATTTTTAATCTCCTATTAGCATTTTGTGCTACATACGCAATTAAAGTCAGCCACAGACCATTTAGCCTAAACAATTTGTGCTACCCATTCCATACTTCTAGCATTTTTCACTAACTATTAGAAATTGTGAATGTGAATTATAATAATTTGTTTCAATAAATATAGATATTCCAATATCTAATTTTTTTCCTATGCATAGTAGCAATTTAGCAACAATTAATTACATATATTCATACACTTTAATTAGTTTAATGCTTATATTAAATAGATTGAAATTGAACCTAGGTTTGGATTTTATTTTTTGGCTCCTCAGCAACATCATCTCAAACATATATACTAATCACTTCTATTTCGGTCATACCCAAATTGGTAGAAACAATGATGACTTTTGTACCGATCCCCACATATGGCGCCAAATGTTGATGTTGAAAATCTGATCGCTTCTTCTTCGAGCTGATCTCCTGACTTCAGCATCATTATTATTATTATTTTTTTTTAGAAACGGATTGCCAATCATCAAGAATGCCTGCAACTGCTTGCAGATTTTCATCAATTATCTGAAAGCATAGAAAATGATCAGAGGCATCGGATATTTTTTTTGCGTGAACCCTCTGACGTTAAAGTCAGTAATCGGGTTTAAGAAAAATATGCTACTTCTCATGCAACTTCATTCACGCTGCCTTTCAGCTGAGGGTTTTTCTTAGTAGAATGAACAGGAAAATGATTTATTTTCTTAGAACAGAAGAGTCCCTCCTCCCATGGAAGAGATCCCAAAATAAATAAATCTATCCAAATAAATAATCAGAATTACCGTGACCCCCATGATCATAATTGATGTACTAATGAGCACTATAATAAATATAATAATGATCACTAAATAACATTTATCATAATAATTGATCAACAATAATTACTAATAATTATCATTTATTGTGCATATCTAGTCAAGGTAATTATAATTATCCCATAGTCGAAGTGTTCTACTCAAAGTTACCAGGCAATCATTTGTCTGATCGAGATAATCTGCTCCAGATGGTCTGCTCACCTGGTCGAGGTGATCTGCAATAGATGATCTGTTCACCTGGTCGAGATAATCTGCTTAGACTCTACAGATAACAATCTAATTGAGTTCACAGACAAACTCTTAGTCGAAATGTTGTGCTCGAGCTAGCTAAACAACCACTTGATCGAAGTGTTCTGTTTGAACTCATCAAATAACTATCTGGTCATAGTAATCTGCTCGAGACCACTCTGATTTCTTCCCCAAACATAAACCAATCAAAATCTCTTGCGGTAACTATCGGGATATTGTACTTCTATAGATTAAGACCTCAATAGCCAGCAATTATAGCACTTCATGTCCTTGTCCCATATTTGTTTGTGTAGAGCAGCAACCTACATATTGCATGCCTTGGAATTTTATGGTCACTTGCAAAAGTATCGAATAATATGGAGAAATTGTCTAGATTTGAAAGTAGTTATGCTGATTTCCTAGATTTTAGTGTTCGTCAAGA
Source organism: Murraya koenigii (assembly GCA_025617385.1). NCBI lineage: Eukaryota > Viridiplantae > Streptophyta > Magnoliopsida > Sapindales > Rutaceae > Murraya > Murraya koenigii. The sequence goes on from CM046815.1 coordinate 27,979,170, forward strand.
AAGGTCTTGCTGAAGATCCTTATTCGAGAAGTAGTTGGATGATTTTCAAGACATTTCTAGGGCCTTAACAAATAACGCTCAATCTAGTGGGGCTGCTGTGAGAAAACGTGAGGAAATGGTTTGGTCTAATTCATATATAGTCATTATTATTATTTTTTTGTGAAGATTTTTTTTCTATATAATTAATTAATTGGTCTTTTAATTTATTTTGTATTTGAATTTGGTTGCTAGGACATAGAAACAACAGAAGAAATGAAGGGAAAGGAAAATGATCGGTGCAAAAGACACGATCAGCTAATGAAGAGCGTAAGATGTCTGGGAAGGTGAGATGATTGTGGGATATTCACCAATAAATAAATAAATATATATATATATATATATATATATATATATATCCCTTGTTTTACATCTTGTATGCAACTACGAGTAATGTTATATATGCTAAATTTTTTATTCAAAAAACTTGTTACAAGTAATGTAGTATTCATCAATTGATTGGTGAGATAATACATTAATTCACTTAGATTTTATAAAAAATTATCAACCACTTAGGGCTAGTTTAGTAATGCTATAACTTTTAAAATAATTTTTGTTAGCTGCGCTATAAAAATAATCAACTGTGAAGAAAATCAGTTAAGTATTTAGTAAATTTTATTTTCAGAAATACTTTAAGTTTTGAAAGTAATTTGTGTGTTTGGTAAATCTTATTGTTAAACTTGTGTAAAAAAATAAATAACTAAAATAGACATAACGTATGATGAAATTTATTACATATATAAAAATATGTATATACAATATTTTTAATTGTGTATTATAATAGTTTAATTGAAAATAAAATTTATACTATATTGATTTTATTTTTTATTTTTATTTTTTATAACAAAAATTTATTGAAATATTAATTTTGTTTTCAATTTGAATAATGATAGTTTTGAGTTTAGGTAATAATTGTGAGGATATTTATGAAATTATATTAAAGAATAAAATTAATTTTCAAAATAAAAATCTAAAAATTACTCATTCTGCTTTTCAAAATTTGTTGTAGAAGAAGCTAATTTAGACAAAAGTAATTTTGATTTTTTTTCATTAAACACTAAAATTAACTTTTAAATTTTCAAAATTAATTTTAAGCCTCCCAAAAACAATCCTATGTGAACCCTTAATGAATGACACATAATTTGTGGAAAAAAAAATTTGGGATGTCTCATATTATATATGCTAGAAAAAATTTATATGATTTATATATTAATTACCTGATTTTCGTTAAATGATGCATAATTAAAGTTTGATTAAATGGTTCACAATCATGTACTAAATAATTAGTATCTCAGTTGTATATATCCATCACTTACGGCTGATTGAATTTAACGCCTGTTCATAGTCAGATAGAGTTTCAGTGCTGGATGATGCCATTAAGTACCTTAAAGCCTTAAAACTCCAAGTTGATGCAGTAATCTCTCTCTCTCTCTCTTTCTGATTTTTATTTTTTCCATTTATAACTACATTAGTCTTAAAATATTAACAGGCTAAAATTAGTTGTTACTGACCAAGTAATTACCTTTTAATTGTATAGAACATCTCATCATTAGCTGGTTGGGGAGGAGTACTTGTATTCCAAGCTCCATACATGTCACCATATGGGATTTAAAGCTCACAGCAAGCTCAGCAATATTCTCCATCCATGGTCATGTTTAGTTGCAGCAGTTGTACTCCGGTGATAAGAGTTCCATCTGCCACCCGTTTCAATCCTGTAGGCTTGCCTTTGAGCCATCCTGGCCAAAGAGATTATGCAGTTCTTCAATTCCAAATGCCGTCTATTCATTCACAGCAGTTGCTTGTACCCATCGAATGCATCCTCCTCCATACCTCAATACTTCAATAGTGCAGGATTCAACTCCTTAAGCCAAGGCGGTTATGTTCCTAGTTTTACATGATCACAAATTTTGATAAATGTCGTTTAGATTTTTGTCTTTGTTTCTCTCTTTTCTATATACAGTATGTACAGTTATTTAATAAATTTATGTCTTTCCCAGCAAATTAAGTTTACAATAGATAAATGGCGCACTATCATTTTCTTAAATCTATTACCAGAATCAATCAATAGAAAATCAACAAAAAAGAAAAAATACTGCAGGACTTAGGCACTCTTTACGTTATCTAGCAACAATATCTCGTGTCTTTTTCACAATTGATGCAAAATCTATAGATATCATACTATCTCATTAAAAGGAAAAAAAAAATGGAATACAATAATTATGGTAAATAACACTCATATTTTTATACATCATGCGATCCAATTGATAGCAGCAAAATTAAATATATGATAAGTCCCAAATAACTATAAAAATAAGGATCTTACTTGTATCAAACTAGCCGCAGCCAGCGAAATTGCCACCCGTCCCGTATTGTGGCACAGGACACTCTGTGGACTTAGTTGGCAACTTGGCATGGCAGTCTCTCTTTACGCCTTAATTCATGACATGTGACATTTCTAGTATGTTATGAGCTAAAATGTTAAAAGTGCCATGTTTTTATATAATTAATAACTACCCACTATTGTTTCATACATATGAACGAGATACATGAGTAAGATTATTATTATTTTTTATGTATATATTTAGAAGTAGGTTTTGCCTCTTATGAGTTGAATTTTTGGCCTACGCCATACCAATCCGAAATAATGAATGAAGTCTTTGGTAGATTTCTAATATTTTGTAATATTAGTAGACTGTAAATGTCATGCTGAAAAAAAATATATACATGCATTTTATTCACAAGTGTGTGCAATATTTATAATAATATAATTTTGCAACATTATTTCAGCCTCCTATAAACTTACTATCCAATCATTTACGAAATAGATTATGGACTTGTTTGGTATTAATGTTGACTTGTTGTAGTTTTTAAATTATAATACTAAAATATTTAATAAATATTAAATTTTGTGGTTTGAAAGTTAATTAAGTTGATTCGATTCATCGCTTGTATAATGAAAAAAACTTATAATATTTATTTTTGTTAAAAATAATTATAAAGAAAAAAAGTGAAATGCCCCAAAATAGAAAAAAGTAATAGGCCATGTTTGGTATATGAGTAGATAAATTACATTTTCTTAGCAGGCTTTTTCTTTGACAGCCGGCTGATGCTTAGGATGCTCATCGGCCTTGCTTGGATTTGGATCATACCACTCGAGAAGATGCCAACAAAGTTTATTTGAGTGATTCGGCACCGAGTGGTGGTGTGTTCTTGGCTGACTAGGTACCGAGTGGGGTTGGTAATAATATGGTTAAAACTTGCAATTCAAGTGCATTATTATTTCTGTAATTTTTTTTTTGTCTTATTTCTTATGTTACTTTGCTTGATTAACTAATTTTTTGGGTTTCATACAGCAGAAGGAATGTAGTTCAATCGGTTCCACAAAGATTTTCCTATATTTTCAATACCTCGCAATTCTCTTTCTCTCTTTTTTTTTTTTTACTGTTTTTCTCCAATTTTTCCCTTTTTTTTCTCTCTCTTATGTTTCTCGCATTGTTTTATTTAATTCATTAAAGTTCACAACCTCGGACCTCCTATACTAGGAGCCAATCATGCAAGGACTAACTAATGTTAGTGATACAAAGGTTTTTGTATGTGTCATTACCTTATTGGTTAAAAGATTTTCACATCGGCTGAATTCATTAATTAAATACTTGTTTGATATGACTTATTTAATAGTTATAAATGTTTATTTAATTTTATAAGTATTTTAAAATTTTTTGGTTTTTTTTATTTTTTTTAATTGAGTTTTTAGATTTAAATAAACTAATTTATCTCTATTAGCATAAGGTCCAAATTTGAGCTTTTAAGATTACAGTTTAGAGAAATTTTCCAAAATATATATAATATAAAAAATATTCTAATAACATTTTATTAATTACATAATACTCTTATTTACATACAAACCTACATAATAAAAATTATTGCTGTCATTTGATAAAAATAACATATTGCTGCAACTTTAATTTACTTATTTTATACAAGATCCTACATAATATAAATTATTGAGACTATTTAATAGAATATATTATTGGTGTGTTTTTAATTTTGAACATTGAAGAAGACATGATTAAACTAATTTGTTTAATAATTGATAATTTAGATGCATTTTGTTATTAGTTATATGATTATGAAATAAAATTTTCTACATATCCTTTTTATTATTAAATTACACAAAAACACTTTAATTTTGCATAATTAAATAGTCTAATGGTTCAAAAGATTTTTTTTTTTTAATGGACAACTAAACACCTAATAAATTTTTGTCAAAAGCTCTACTAGTATAAACTCTACTCCTATAAGCTCTATTTAATAAGCTGTATCAAATAGAGTTTAATTAAATTGAATTTATAGTTTTATTCAGTCAATACTATTTATATTTTCACATCAATAATCAATTTGTATATTTTTAAAATTGGTATAAGAGTTTATAACTATTAATTTCTTATTAAGCGGAACATGTTAAATAGCCCAAGTTAGGAAACCTACATTTGTTATAATATCAATTATCAAACAACTACTCTAATTATTAAAACTTAATTCAAATTAGGGATATTATCATTTTTTTATCAAAATCTTTCTAATACATCAAGTTAGTATCATAGTTTAGTAAAATTGTATTTTATTATCAAATATTTACACTATTAGTACTTTAACACCATGATTCCTAGACTTTATTATCATCAATAATTCTCGAAATATTGTTGTAAAATATAATAGCATCTCAATATGCAATTTTCACTGTCCCTTCTGCATCCATCGATTCTTCTCTTGCGGTTTGTCATTTGTGAGGTTTAGTGCCGATTGTTGTAGATTTTATAGTTGGCGACATGTGGAGAATAAAATGACAGTGCAAAATTAAGGTTTTGTTATCTTTTATGAAGTTAATTATGAGAGTAATATGAATTTTTTTTTATAAATAAAAAAAGAAAAATTAATTAGTTTATCAGTTGCTCTATATTTGAATTCGAACACATAAATTTCATAAACTAATTTAATATAATTAAATTTTTTAATTACAACCAAATTCTATCTAATCTAATCTAATAAAATTGTAAATCCAATAATAATATCGGATTTGTTGGGATTAAATTAATTGGGTTATAAATAAATAAAAGAAAAACTTTAATTCCAGTATTATTCTTTTAATTCCAGTAGGCACGACCAAAAAACACAACACGCATTGTGCAGTCACGTGCTGATTATTGTCCCACGCAGCGCACTTTACGCCTTAATCGGTAATCACCCATGTGGAATCGTGGGCTTGCTAAGCCGACATGGCTCCCTCGCATCCACATCAACAGTTCCTGCGTTCCCCACATTATTAGTTTACTCAGGAATTAACTATATACTTCGATTATCCGAGACCTTTGCTAATTAAATTAGATAATTTATCTATTAGAATGTATAACTTGTAACCATTCAAAAGTCTATTTTTAATGCACTGTTTGAATACTAAGGTGAAATGTGGTATTAAAAAAATCTATCAAGAACTAGTGTAATAAAAACAATTCTAACACACATTTTATTTACAAGTGTGACATCTAAAATAGAACCTTAATAAATTAAGAACGTTGAAGTCAGGAAAAATTTACTAACCAATTAGTAAAATTAATTAATCAATCAATATATGCATTTGGGAAATTATCTGTCACTTATTCTTAAATTGTCATGTTTAAAAAAATTACAATAATTTTAAGTTGTATTATCTATTCACAATAAATTTATAATATATATTATTCATCCTTCAAATCGTTAGTTTTAATTAAAAAATAATGTCATTACAGAGGTAATTTAGATATTTAACGTGCTAAATAAATAAATAAATTATCATTCATGTACCTTAAGTTTATCTTTTTATGAAAAATATTATAAAATTTAAATTTGTTCAATTTATATATATATATATATATATATATATATATATATATATATATATATATATATATATATATCTTTCTTCCTTCGTAAGCAACGATAAAAACATCTAATTAATATGCGCATCCAAAATTAAACTTTTCCAATTAATTCAAGGAATATGTGTGTGTGTGTACATACACACACAGAGGATCTCACCGTCTGAAATTTCACACCTTCAGGAGACCTCCCCTCTCTTAATTTTTCAGTACATAAAACATGAGCGTCAAAAAGTCTTGGAAGTCTAGAGTCACAGGAGATAATGAAACCGAGCAGCCCTCAAGAAATGAAAATAATTTTGATAATTATTCTCTTCAATCTTACGTCACCGATCACCCGAATTCTTTCCCAGCTTTTTGTTCCTTGGAAACTATTACGTCAAAGTTGAATGATTTTCAAGAGGTTTTTGGAGACTTAATGGACATTCAGCCTTCTGGAGCATCATCATCATCATCATTAGCGCAGGTCAACACTAGTATTGCCTCTAACTTAGGGCCTCATCATAGCGGTCAATCAAGTGGGACAATCAAGGAACCCCATGAATCGGTGAGTTTGCTTTGGTGACACAGCTAAATCTTTTTTTAGCGTATCTATTTATTTAGTTCGCTTTTTAATTTGGTTTTAGGCAACAATATCATCAGAACTGAAGAGAAATCAAAATAATCGGCCTAAAAGAAAACGTTCCGCTCAAGAACAACATAATCTTTCTGAGAGGGTGAGACAGTTGGAAGAGCTTCATCCTTTTGTGATCCCTTGCATCATTTAATCATTTAATTTCAAACAATTTCATTTCATTTGTTGTATAAACAGAGACGAAGGGACCGGATCAGCAAAAAGATGAAAACTTTGCAGGAATTAATACCTGATGACAATGCTATATTCGCTAAAGGATTTGGGCAAAAATAAAAACAACAAGTTATGGTTATGCTGTCAATAATATTCTGCAAGATTATAGGAACAATTTATTTTAATTTATGTTATCAAATACCTGATATGTAGGCAGATAATTTGGCATTGTTTGTTTATTTTCTTTATATAAAATCAGATATTGCAACAATGAAATCTAGAATTTACAACCCCAAATTTCTCTGTGTTATTTTCATTGTTTTCTAAAACCAACAATACCCAATTGTAACCAGGTCAAGCAGCTCCTATCTTTTGACTCTTATCATGTTGTTATGATTTTATTTCAACAAAGCATAAGTCCTCATTTAAAAATTGCTATATCAAGCTGACCAAGCTTTATATAACAATAGACTGTTATGTACGACTTCAATCAAAAGGAGTAACTGATTGTTTAGGAACAAAGCGAGAGGTGTCAGCATTATCTTTGTGTTCTTCAACAGCTTTCGTATTTCAATGAATTTATTTTTAAATTATCCTTACATCCGACACTGAATGAATTTTCTTATTTTCAGTGCGTTGGGTGATGCCATTAATTATGCTCGTACCTTGAAGCGTCAAGTTGAATTATATAAACCCTCTATGTAATAATTATTAAGTATGTCAACACTTTATCTCATATATATATAAAAAAATTCAATCGGCGATTAAAGTTCAGGACAGATTTTCGGTACTGTAAATCGACTTTTATAATGTTGTAAACTGATATACAACGCCATAATCACATCCTAGATTTTAATCTCGAATTCTAGGCCGGATCTAATAAGTACTACACACACACACACACACACACACACACACATATATATATAGAGTGAGCTTTTAATTAAAAATTTTGATCATATTAAAGTTAGAGATAAGTTAACAAAATAAAAATATATATTTTAATACACTGTAAAATAAAATATACCTTATTATAATCTATATATATTTTTTAATCTTTTAGTTTATACTCATAATCATAATTAGATATCTTTGATTGAAAAATTATTTTATATTTATATATCAAGGTGGGTGGACGCCCCATATTAATCATCTCTCTTTTCTTTCTTTCGCATCAGTATTTTCTGTTGAAAAAATCAAATTCAAAGCCAAATTGTTCAAAGTTTAGTAAAGCACATGTTCAAAGTTTAGCCAAAATTATTCAAAGGTAAATTGTTCAAAGTTTGGCTAAAAATTAGGTAATCACCAACCAAACTTTGACAATTTTAAAGGTTTGGTGAAATAGTGCTACCATGCATTCCTATAAATAGCTATTGTTCTTCATTTGTTAAGGCATCCCAAAATTGAGAGCAATTGCAAGTGAAGCAATTGAGAGAGCTTCCACTTGAGTGCTAGGAGAATTCATTTGGGTGTATTGGGGTATTGGGTTTTTGTGAGTTTTTCAATTTGTAAATTCTCATTTGTTAGTAAAATTATCTTCCAGTCTTTGCCCGTGGATGTAGGCTTTACGTCGAACCACGTAAATTATTGTGTCAATTTTCTTTGAAATTATTTACACTACATTTAAGTTTCTCTAGAAGTCACAGTTACCATCAATTGGTAATCTACTCAACCTGCGCTTCCGCACAACAATTGGTATCAGAGCCGAAGGATCGTACTTGGGGTATACAGTATTATTCATAAATACAGTACTAGATACGACTATTTGTACTTGGAGAACAGTCTATTGTAAGTAGTGTGTATTTTTGCATGTCTAGAAAAGTTCTGTCAACAAGACGATAAGAGTCTAAGGAGTCTGGGTTTTAAGTGGGACCATTGTGACCCCTCAATTCTCTTGGGAACTTTCCTGGTGCATTTATTCACACGAAAGAAACATCATAGAGACTGTTTTTCAAGTGTGAATAGTTGTTGAAGGCACTGATTATTTGAGGTTGAGAAGGATGGCAGAAGCGTCGTCATCATCTTCGTCAGCAAGGACTACTGTGACTAATGCAAAGTTTGAAGTGGAGAAATTTGATAGTACCAATAATTTTGGTATGTGGCAATGTGAGGTGTTGGATGTCTTATGTCAGCAAGAGTTGGATCTCGCTCTAGAAGAAACGCCTGAAAAGATGGATGACAATGAGTGGACAAAAATCAATAAACAGGCATGTGGTACTATTCGCCTATGTCTGGCTAAATATCAGAAGTACTCTGTCATGAGGGAAACATCAGCAAAGAATTTGTGGAAGACACTGGAAGAAAAATATATGAAGAAAAGCCTTGAAAACAAGCTTTATATGAAAAAGAAACTCTATCGATTCACGTATGCACCTGGTATGTCGATGAATGACCATGTGAACTCATTCAATAAAAATATTAGCGAATTTGCTAAATTTGGATGAGAAATTTGAAGATGAAGATAAGGCATTGTTGCTGTTGAATTCACTTCCTAATGAATATGACCATCTCACCACCACTTTGCTTCATGGGAAGGACAGTGTCACATTTGATGTTGTATGTAGTGCAATCGTATAATCGTTGAGACCGGAAAGAAAGATAAAAAGGATCACGGAGATACGATTGCGAAGTATTGATGCAATGAGGTCGTTCACAAAGCCATGAACCCGGAAAAGGGCAAGTCTAAAGGTAGGCTCGCCAAAGATGAATGTGCTTTTGTCGCGAGAAGGGCATTGGAAAAGAATTGTCCTAAGTTACAAAAGGGCAAGGCTATTTCGATGCATGTGTAGCAGAGCATGATGAGGAGTCGAATTTAGTCCGGTTGGCATGACGTTGACATGTCAATCGGATGAGTGGATTTTGGATTCGGGTTGTACTTATCATATGTGTCCTAATAAGATTTGGTTTTCTAGCTTCGAGGAGCTAGATGGTGGAGTTGTTTTTATGGGCAATGACAATGCTTGTAAAATCATGGGAATAGGTTCAATCCAATTGAAGAATCATGATGGCTCAATCCATGTCTTGACAGAAGTTCGCTATGTACCAAGCTTAAAGAAAAATCTCATCTCATTAGGAGTCCTAGAATCCAAAGGGTTTCCAATCACTATAGGAGATGGGTTCTTGAAGGTAGTAGCTGGTGCCAGCGATGATGAAGGGCACAAGAAGGAATAACTTGTACTATTTCCAAGGAGTATGAGTTATTGGATCGACGATCAATAATTTCGAGAAAGGATGCAGATTCAGAGGCAACCAAGTTGTGACATATGCGTTTGGGACATGCTGGTGAAAAAATTTTGCAGACTTTGGTTAAGCAAGGCTTATTGAAAGATGCAAATTCTTGCAAATTGGAATTTTGTGAACATTGCGTTCTGGGTAAGCAAATAAGAGTAAAGTTTAGTTCAGCAATTCACAATACAAAAGGATTACGGACTATGTTCACGGTGATGTGTGAGGACCTACCGAGTAGCTTCTTTGGGAGGTATGCACTATTTTGTTACTTTGTTGATGATTATTCAAGAAAAGTATGGGTGTATTGATGAAGAACAAAAATGAAGTTTTGAGTATATTTCGAAATGGAAGAAGATGGTCGAAACTCGGATCGGTCGAAAGGTTAAAAGACTTCGCTCGGATAATGGTGGTGAGTACAAGAATGATCCATTTTAGAAGTATGCCGAGATGAGGGCATTGTTCGACACTTCACTATTCGAGGTACACCACAACGAATGGGGTGGCAGACGCATGAACCGAACTATCTTGGAGAAAGTTCGGTGTATGTTGTCCAATCTTTGGATTGAGCAAGGAATTTTGGGTTGAGGTCGTTGTATATGCGTGCCATCCGATTAATCGTTTGCCATCAGCTGCAATTGAGGCAAAACACCCATGGAAATGTGGATCGGTAAACCCGCTATCGATTATGATACTTTACATGTCTTTGGTTCAACTGCTTATTATCATGTAAAGGAATCTAAGTTAGACCAAGAGCGAAGAAAACATTGTTCATGGGTATAATTGGTGGAGTAAAAGGATACCGTTTATGGTGTCCGGATACAAAGAAGATCATTTTCGAGAGAGATGTGACTTTTGATGAATTAACCATGTTAAAACAAAAGATTCACAAAAGGATGGCAACACCGAGTAGTACTCCGCGATGAGTGGAGCTTGAAAAGGTTAAAGATGATCCAACTAGTGTTGAAGAGGCGGATAATTCTCAATCAACCGAAGATGAAGAAGAGGTTCGACTCGAGAACCTTTAGAGCAACAAGATTCAATTGCATATAGAAGGCCACGGAGAGAGATTCGTAGACACCGCTCGCTTTGTTGATATGGTGGCCTATGCACTTCAATTGTAGATGGTGATGTTCCTTCCACTTACGAGAAGCGATAAGTAGCCACGAAAATGTACGATGGAAGCAAGCAATGGATGAAGAAATGCGGTCTCTTCAAAAAATGGAACTTGGAAGTTAGTTACAACTGCCTAAAGACAAAAAGGCAATTGGGTGCAAATGGGTATATGTCAAAAAAGATGGATTTCCTCGTAAGGATAAAATTCGATACAAAGCTAGATTGGTAGCGAAGGATTACACTCAGAGAGAAGGAATAGACTACAATGAGGTATTTTCTCCAGTTGTGAAACATTTGTCTATTCGGATTTTGCTAGCCATTGTTGCGCAATATGATCTGAAGCTAGTTCAACTTGATGTGAAAGCTGCGTTCTTGCATGGTGATTTGGAAGAGGAAATCTACATGACTCGACCGGATGGATTTAGAGTTGTTGGAAAAGAAAATTGGGTTTGCAAACCGACAAAGTCGCTTTATGGATTGAAACAATCTCCAAGGCGATGGTACAAGCGATTTGATCGGTTTATGAAATGGCCAATTAGTTGGAAGTCTACACTACGGTCTACAGCTGTACTCATCAACCACGAGACCGAGTATATGGCAATTACGGAGGCTATTAAAGAGGTCGTTTGGTTACGAGGCTTGCTTGGAAACTTGGGATTGATCCAAGAGCATGTTAACTTGTATTGTGATGATCAAAGTGCTATTCACTTAGCAAAGAATCAAGTTTATCATGAGCGTACTGAAGCATATTGACGTACTGATTTCACTTTGTCGCGGAAATTATTGATGAGGGAAGATTCTTCTTGAAAAATCAAGACTGCAGAGAATCCCGCAGATATGTTGACCAAAGTGGTGACAACGATCAAGTTTGAGCATTGTCTAAACTTGATCAATATCCTGAAAGTTTAAAACAGTGAGAAAGGTAGAGATTGGAGGATCATTTTATACAAAGAAGTTCAGTAATATTTTGAACTACGATTGGCAGTCACAAAGATGCAGCCACTTTGGGAATGATGGTTTGTTGGTAGTCGGCTCAGATTTGGGTAAATCTTCACCGAGGTGGAGAATTATTGAAAAATTCAAATTCAAAGCCAAATTGTTCAAAGTTTAGTAAAGCACATGTTCAAAGTTTAGCCAAAATTATTCAAAGGTAAATTGTTCAAAGTTTGGCTAAAAATTAGGTAATCACCAACCAAACTTTGACAATTTTAAAGGTTTGGTGAAATAGTGCTACCATGCATTCCTATAAATAGCTATTGTTCTTCATTTGTTAAGGCATCCCAAAATTGAGAGCAATTGCAAGTGAAGCAATTGAGAGAGTTGAGAGAGCTTCCACTTGAGTGCTAGGAGAATTCATTTGGGTGTATTGGGGTATTAGGTTTTTGTGAGTTTTTCCCAATTTGTAAATTCTCATTTGTTAGTAAAATTATCTTCCAGTCTTTGCCCGTGGATATAGACTTTACGTCGAACCACGTAAATTATTGTATCAATTTTTTTTAAAATTATTTACACCACATTTAAGTTTCTCTAGAAGTCACAGTTACCATTAATTGGTAATTTGCTCGACCTGCGCTTCGCACAACATTTTCTTAAATTAAAATATAAACTACTAAAAGACATAACATTTTATTTGTATTCGTATAAAACAAGAAGGCTAAGTTGTTTGAATATTAACGAACGGAATCAGATGATGTCGGCAGCGGGAAGAGCTATGCTACAGTAAATTCATGTCACGAAGCCGGATTCGAAGCACACAAGGTCCTAATTTTTAAGCATACATGCCCATTAGGCCGGACTTAGGAATGGGCATTGGCTTCCATATGTTTTGTTCAGCTGGTCATCCCACGATATCAGTTGCCTTAGCCAATCTGTACCCTTCATTAGCAGCAGGTGCGGGCTTGCCACTGCTGTCTGCATCAAGAAAATCTCTCAGTCCCTTACGCACAAATGCCATTTAATCACTTGCACCAGTTTCCTGCATCTGTTAACATATCAGCGATGCTGCCAAACTTTGTTCCGGGAATCTCTCCTGCCTTTAGCTTTCCAAGTCAAGTAGAGTATGGTTTTCAAACAATGCCACTAACTTCCACAGATCACCAGCAGGCGCCGATGATGAGACAGGTACTTTTGAAGCACATAAATATGTAAATTAGAAAGTTTCATCAATCAAGCTGCATATATGGGGTACATGCATCTTTGTTCCTTCAAATATCTCCTTAATTTTCTTTCATTATAGATTATTTAAACAAGCACTGAATCACCCAGTACCACTGCATTCCTATATGCTCTAAACATGCAATTTAATTTCGTCAAATAATTCTAGGCTTGGTTGAATTCTTGCAGGACTGTTACCCATCAGTTCCAACTTCTACAATGCCAATGTAGTGTCTCAATTTGACTAAAAAGCAGGCCGCTGCATGTGAGTTCAAGTCTCAAGCCTATGTAATGTTTCGCCTTGAAAGTTTCTCAAACAGCTAAGTTGGTTCGTTAAGGCTTCTTTAGTTAGTTGATAAAAGCAAGCTCGCAGGGGAGTTTGCATCATGGAGTAATTTGCACTAAGTTGCCACTTGCTAGTCACTGTTGACATGTTTAAATTGGCACATTTGAGCTACTAACACAACAGAAAAACTTATAAAGCGCTAAGTGTATGTTTGGTTGAAATCAATGCAAGAGATGGAAAGGAATCCTTACAGGACAAAGAATTGTGATGCCTCCCTATTAAAAATTTTAAATTACTTCCTTTTTCATTTGTAAAACTCTGAGCCGGGGGTGGGGTGTTGAAAACAAAAAGTGGGAAGTAAATTTTTAACTAAAATGATTTTTTTTTCTCTTTAACCAACTGTAATTATTGATTATTTTATCAAATAAATTATCATTTTTTCAATTCTGAAAAAATAATAATTTTTCTAATTAAGTGTAACAGCTTGCAAGTTCCAAGTGGGACTAAAACATAGAAATGTAATGGAAAATCAAGTGACATCAACAAGGAGAGCTGGGAATAGAACAAAAGCATAGAGTTGGGGAGAAATCAACACGAGTCAACATCCTAGTATAACATTTTTGACAAGTGTACGTAGTTATCATGCAAAATCTAACGTGACAATGACACATGGCAGCAGATCAGAGCAGGAGAACTGTATCAATATCCAAAATTCCAGGTGCTTTGTCGGTTGATTCTTGTGAAAAATATATCCAGCAGAAGACGTACGTCTAGTTAAAGTTTTTAGTCCAAAGACACCATACGCATGCACTAACCAAATACAAAGACTCCTCCATTACAAACGCATATATTCAGACCAGGTGAATGGTACCATCTCCAAAAAATAAGAAAACCAACCAATTCCTCATCTCTTGAATAGCTCAAACACTTTTTACTTCTTTCAAACTTCAAAGTACAAATCAAAAGGATGTTTACCTTCACCATCTTGTAGAAATTTGCAGAGATAATGGATCACTTTTGACTAATGTGTAACAAAAGTTTGAGCTGTTTTGGTTTTCTTATTTTTTCCTTTACGGAACATGTAATGGGCTTTGTTGATCGGGTACAAGAAAAATGTACTGAGAGTGCAGTGCACTGGTGTTTCCGGGAACAAAAGGAAAATTGGTGAGTTGGCTATATTTCACAGGAGTCCCCTCAAATTGCCTATTTATCCAGAAAGACGAGAGAGAAAATTCGTCAGATCATTCTTTGTGGTTTTCTACTACTCCTAGTCTTTGTTGTTGAATTTTAGCATATCAAGTTGTGGAAATTTGTATTACATGAATAGGAGTAATGAATACTATTTTATTCAAATTATAAAAAAAAAAGGAAAAGAAAAGTAAAAGATACTCTCAAAATTTAGGATTCTGTAAGTGAAATTTGCTTGTTTAATTAGCAATAACTGAATTTCCAAACTTAATTTTATATATATATAAAATTAAATTATAAAAAATTAAAAAAATGATTAAAAAGAAAAGAAAGAGTTCTAATTGATATTTGAATCAACCTTAGGACTTTTCAAAATACTTCAAATCTATATAAAATCAATCAAATATGCATTACATAATAAAACTTCCAAATAAATCCTAATTATTGACAAAACACGCCCATTTAGGTCTAAGCCTAACGATAATCGATCCTCTTACAAAAGTTGTGGGAGTTAGTTCGAGTCTCTGCAGCTGCACGGACTCGTATTCTTTTCCCATAACTGAGAAGGGTAATTTCGTCTCTCACAAATGTGTGTAAATAGTATATATATTCTTGGAATATTAGTGGAATTAGAAATTTGACTTGTGTCACAATAAAATTAAATATTAATTTGGGTTAGTGTCAGTAAATTTTTAATTGAAAAGATATCCTGTGTAGAGAGAAAAAATGACAATACACAAAAATTTTAAAATAAACACTAATGATGAAATTTGCCTCATGAACATGATTATTGACTATTGTTTGATAGGCAAAAAAATATAGTAATGTGTTGCGCACGTTCAAACATTTTTTTAATAAATATTATCACTTGAAAATACGAGCTCTTTGTTCAACTAACTACTACAAGATTGTCAAGGAAAAACTGGTTGACAAAATTTGAAGATATCGGTTGGATATTCCGTTAATCATTTTCGACTATTGTTTACGGAGTTTTTTGGAAAATGATTACTCTACCCTGGCACACGCATGAAACGTATTAATTGCAAAAATACCTCTGAACATACAATAAAATTACAGAAAATAATGGCAAACTTGTGCCCATCTGCAGAATTTCAATAAATCACATTGCTTCTCAATCTTTCTCTTCATTACATTAGCTGAATCAGTGATGAAACAATCATAGCTAGCTAACTTGTTAACAAATTTTACAGTAAAATGCAAAAGACAACAGTATATTTGTCAAGCACGTGCATGTGCGTTGTGAATGGAAATGCGCATTGATGGCCGAATGAAGAGGAGAAGTTCTCCTATAAATAGAGAGGTAATTCTCAATTACTTTGCATCCCAAACTTCAGAAAAATAACTTAAGTAAAGAATTATTTAGTTTGTGAGCAATTAGAGAATATGAGCAATTGAAAGATTTTTATTTTAAATGTGTATGAGAATATTTGGTGTATTTAAAATCTAAAAAGTGAGATTTCTTTACTAAAAAATTATACTCAAATAATTATTAATAATACAATTATTTTTCTATTACTCCCGTGAATATAAACATAATAGCTGAACCACGTAAATTCTTATATCATTTATTTTTCTATAATTATTTGGCATGCTTGATTCTGCATGCATAAGATTATAACTCCTATGGAAATATGGTATGAAAATCATACATAAGACTATAATTACATTTGTATGTTTAGATGTCCAGCTTATTATCATGTAAAGAATGATAAGCTCGATTTTCGTGTAAAAAAATTATCTTTGTGGGATTCAGAGGTGGAGTTAAAGGTTTTAATCTTTGAGATTTTGAAAATAAAAAGTTTTTGTATAGTAGAGATATCACTTTTGATGAAGCTTTCATGTTTAAGACTTCAAGTTCTCAACAGGTTGAGAATAAGACCAATAAGGTATTACAGCAGGTGGAGGTTGATAAAATTTCATATGTATCAGTTAGTTCTACATAAAAAGTTTAACTTTGGAGTTGACATTAAGAATTGAAGAAGAGGTTGCTTCTGTTGATATTTCAGAAGAGGAAGAAATAACTAAAAATGTAAATGATGAAAATGAGACTAGAACAGCAAGGAAGTCAGAAAGAGTGATAAAGAAACCTGGATAACTTATCAAAGATATGGTGGAAGCCTATACACTTCCAGTTATTAATGATGACATCTACAATACTTTCGATGAATCATTACGCAGTAATGAAAGTGATTAGTAGAAGTTATCCATGTAAGAAGAGATAAAGACTCTCCATCAAAACTAAACTTGAGAACTTTTGGAGTTACTTGAGGAAAAAAGGATTATTAGTAATAATTAGGTCTACACAAAAAAAAAATGATCTCCAAATCAATTAACTCTTTGATACAATGCAAGGCTTGTAACAAAAGATTTTGTTTAAAAGGAATGTATTAATTATAATGAAGTTTTCTCTTCAGTCGTAAAACATACATCCATTCGTATCCTACTTGCCTTGGTAGCAGAATATGAGTTAAAGTTAGCTCAATTTGACTTTAAGACGGTATTATTACATGAAGATTTGGAGCAAGAAATCTATATGACTCAGCATTATAGCTTTAAAATTGTTGGAAAAGAGAATCATCTATGCAGATTGATTAAATCTTTGTACAGACTGAAGCAGTCACCAAGGCAATGGTACAAGAGATTTAATCAATTCATACAAGATGGATTTTTCATCTATTTGTTACTCTATGTCGACGATATACTTATAATTTCAAAGAATAGATACGAGATTGAGAGATTAAAGAAGTAGTTGACTTTTGAATTCGAGATGACAAGCTTGGGTGATGTACAGAGAGTACTTGGGATGAAGATTTGTAAAGACAAAAGGAATGGAAGTATGTGCTTGACACAAAAGTCATATTTAAATAAGGTGCTAGAGAAGTTTGGTATAGACGACAAAACTAAACCGCTCCTCACTTCAAATTACTCTCTTCTTCATGACCTTTTTCTCAAGAGGAGTATGACTGCATGGCTCACGTTCCATATACTAGTGTTGTGGGTAGTCTTATGTATATTATGGTATGCACAAAATTCGATATATCTCAAGCCGTCTGTATGGTTAGTCGATACATACATAATCCGGGTAAAGAATATTGGCTTACC
This sequence comes from Murraya koenigii, assembly GCA_025617385.1. Taxonomy (NCBI): domain Eukaryota; kingdom Viridiplantae; phylum Streptophyta; class Magnoliopsida; order Sapindales; family Rutaceae; genus Murraya; species Murraya koenigii. The sequence goes on from CM046815.1 coordinate 27,997,000, forward strand.
GTGAAGTTGATTCTTCGATATTTGTATAGGACAATTAATGTTAGGTTACTGTTCAAGAACGATTGTGGTCAACAATGTATTGGGTATTGTGATTTTGATTTCACTGAAGACTTAGATAAACGACGATCAACAACAGGCTACCTATTCACATTGAGTGGAGGTCCGGTCAGCTAAAGGTTCATTCTCCAATCGAGAATTGCTTTTTCCACTACGGAAGCATAGTACATGGCAGTAACTGAGGCTGTAAAGGAAGTTATCTGGTTGAAAAGCTTATTAGGTGACCTGGGAGTAATCCAGGGGAACATTGATATTTTCTGTGATAACTAAAATGAAATATTCCTTATGAAGAATCAAATATATCATACTCAAACAAAACACATAATTGTGAAATATCATTATATGAGGGAAGTTATCGAAAGTAGTAGTGTGTTATTGAATAAGATCAATACTAAAGATAACTCATCAGATATGTTAATAAAGGTAATATCTAGAGTTAAGTTTCAACATTGCTTGAAACTAATTCATATTCTTCGAATTTTTTGAGTTTGAGCAATTCATGAACTACGATCAGCTTGATCCTAGTGGCTAAGTATGCAAGCAATCAAATCTACACAGATTATTTGGATCCTTAATGGATGATCACTTTTAGGATGATGGTTCATTGGTAATCGATTCAGATTTGGACAAATCTTCACTAAGGTGGAGAATTGTTAAGCATGTGCATGTGAGTAAGAATTATTGAGCATGGGCTGATTGTGTATGTGAATGGAAATGTGCATTGGCATCAGAATTATTGAGCATGAATGGCATGATTATTGAGCATGGGCAGCATGTGCATGTGAATGGAAATGTGCATTGATGGCCGAATGAAGAGGAGAAGCTCTCATATAAATAGAGAAGCAATTGTCAATTGTTTTGCATCTCAAACTTCATAGAAACAATTCAAGTGAAGAATTGTTTAATGTGTGGGTAATTGGAGAGTGTCAGCAATTGAGAAGTTTTTCATTTTCAAGTGTATGTGAGAATACTGAGTGTATCTAAGTTATGAGAAATGAGATTTTTTTACTAAAAAATTGTTAATAATACAATTATTTTTTTATTTCTCCCGTGGATGCAAATATAATAGTTGAACCACATAAATTCTTGTATCCTTTATTTTTTTTATAATTATTTGGTGTGCTTGATTTCGCATTTTGAACACAATAATATTATTCTTCCATAATGTAGTTGATACATACAAAAAAAACCAATCCATCAAAATTGTTCCAAGCCCTAGATCCATGAAAAAAATCCTCGAACACCACTGATAACCCGTCACTAACCTTTAACCAATTTGTACATATCTAACAAATATTATGACTAGTGAAGAAAGAATCATTGCAAATAACTGAAAAACCCCATGTAGAAGAGACTAAAACAAGACTGAAGACTGATCATGATCTTGATATTTATTCTATTACTGATATTTAATTGTGTTATACATATAAGATTTACTATATTACTATGCATTACCAGATTTTTTAATAGACAGTGTATGCCTCCATATGTGGTCCAAAGTTTGGATTTTTAATTGGAGATTGAGTAGTTTTCTTCCAACTTTTTAATTAACAAATAAAATCAAATGTCATTTTCATCTTAAATGGTGGTTAATAGAGAATAGTCAATTGATACTTTTCTTCATATTTTGGCATCGAGCTCTTTTAGTAGTTAGTTGAACAAAGACCTTATATTTAGTACTTAGGTGATAACTTTCCAATATAACAAAACCAACAAATTTCAAGTTATGAACATGGAAAGAATTTGAACCTAAGAAGTGACTGTTAAAATAAAATCTTATCAATTTTGAAAAACTAAAAGACCTGAAAGACTAGATTAATAGCACTTTATGATTGAAATTCTATCATTTTTGCTCTTAAACAAGATTGCTAATCTGTTAGGTAGTTTAAGTTTGGAACGCCATTCTCCATTTAGGAACCAACACTTGGGGAGGGCCTAGATCTTTATATGCCCAACTCATCAAAAGAGTCATTTATTAAGTGGAGTGATTCATCTTACTTATAAGCTCAAGTATCTCTATTTTACTGGTTAATATAAAACGTAACTCAATTATTGATTCCTTGGGAAAAACTTTTGTTGCCTTCCAATGGCCTCTTTCATTTAAGACAGTTGAGTTTCATCATATTTTGGCTACTACAGGTTGGCATAACATGACTTATTGGGACAGATCTAGAATCTCTAAGTATTTGATCCGAAAGGCTATCCTATTAAGCAAAAGCAAGTGATATATCTTACTTAAAAGTCCAAATATTTGGATTTACTAAGTAATGTAGGTCACAAATCAACAGTAAAATAATAATAATAAAAATCATGAACACAATCATATGGTTTGTGTTTTGTAAGATAAATTTATCATTAAGAAGTATAATCATTCACGTTAAGGAACTAAAGTTGTGCTCACTAAACTTGAGATGGGTGCACAAATATGTTTTATTGTTTTCAGCAGAACCAAGTGATGCCATCATGTCAATAAAGAGTGGTCAAGCCTAGTTAGTGTTTGGAAATGCGCAATTTTGACCTGCACAAAAACATATGTTACATTTTATAAAATGTAACATATGTCAATCCTACCTATGCTCACTTAGGAATTTTATCAAACACCTTGGAGACAATTAATCAAACTCAGAAGTAGTGAATACAACGGTAAAGATACAATGACAAAGATAAAATGAACAATAATCAAGCCTTACAATTCAAATGATTTCCATGGTTCAACATGTCCGGTACATCCATAGAGATCATCAACTTCACTAGTAACAAGAATTATGAAAATGAAGATTAGCAGTGACACAAAACTTTCTTAAATTTCGTAATTTTTCTCCCACCACACGATCTTAATTTGTCAACGTCGCAACTCTCTTTGTTTTTGAAAATTGTGTGTGGAAAGTAAAGTCCAGATACTTGGTGGAAGCCACTGACTTTTTAATACTGAATTAGTCTCCCACATTAGTTTGTAAAGAAAGTATTCACCAAGAGTTGGATGAATGAAGTAGGCGGAAACCTAAAAGAGTTGGATAAATCAAGTTCACGCCAACCTGGAAAAGGAATTTAGCATAAATGATGATTCAATATAATTGAAATTGCACCGCATGCCTTGCTGCGAAAAGCAAAGCATTTTTACGGAGGGAATTTTCAAGATAAATCAATATTAGCCGATAATAAATCATATTATATCATCTATCTGTAGCATAATTTAAACTTGAACCTAGCCTGAATTTCAGTTACAAACGAGGCTCAAGGTCATTATGACTTGACTTAAAAAGCTAAAAGCTTAACATATAATAATGTAATGTGAACTTAAAGATGGATGAACACAACAAATAAAGACATTTAATTACTCTGGCATCATATTAATTAATCGTGGGTCCAACTTACCGTACTAAATTAAGCTGTGAGTACACGATAACTTGCCCAGTGTGAGGGGGCTACAATTTCCAAATTAAGGTCGCTCCAAGTTGCCTCATCCGACGCCAGTATATATTTCCTAGTCAGCATCAAACATCGACACGAGTCATAGATGTCCACGTGTAATGCCCAAAATTCGACATACATCCCACGAAACGGACAGGTTATCTAGTGAATCTTCTCCCATATATTTTTCAGGAAAGCCCAACCGTTGATAATTCCATGTTTGCATTGACAAATTGATGCACGAGCATTAGGGTAGAATAAATTAGGGATTTTAAATTTTGAGTTAATTTAATATTTAATATTTTATTAAGATTTATTTTATTTTATTAAGTTTATTTGAGTTATATTTATAATTCTAGTCTAATTAAGATTTTAGAAGGAGCATTTGGGTAGAATAAATTAGGAATTCTAGATTTTGAGTTAATTTAGTATTTAGTATTTTATTAGGATTTATCTAATTTTATTAAGTTTATTTGAGTTATGTTTTTTATTCTAGTATAATTAAGATTTTAAAGGAAGCATTAGGGTAAAATAAATTAGGAATTCTAAATTTTGAGTCAATTTAATATTTAATATTTTATTAGGATTTATCTTATTTTATTAAGTTTATTAAATAATTTATCTTATTTGAGATTGGGAAGGATTATGATTAAGTTAGCTAATAGTATATGTAGACTTATTATTTATAGTTTATTGTAAAACACAATATTTTCATCAATAATATTTAATAATTTCTCAATTTTGAATTTTCAAGAACATACATTAAAACGACATTTAGTATGGCTTCCGTACTACGTCAAGTGTTGTCTTATAATAAATTATGAATAATAAGTTTACATATATTAGTAGCTAATTTAATCCTAATCTTTCTCAAATAAAATAAATTATCTAAAATCTGAATTAGAATTATCTTACAACAAACTATTAATAATAAGTCTACATATATTAGTAGCGAACTTAATCCTAATCTTTCTCAAATAAAATAAATTATCTAAATTCTTAATTAAAATTATAAATATGACTCAAATAAATTTAATAAAATAAAATAAATCTTGATAAAATATTAAATATTAAATTAACTTAAAATATCAAATTCCTAAATTATTCTACCTTAATGCTCGCCACATCACAACTGTAGTGAAAAGACAAAGTGACCCACTATCCCATACTAGCTGAAGTGTAACACCCCATAAATGTAGAACAGCCAAAAATCCTGACAGTTTTATAACACCACGTCCCAATGTTCCAAACATCGTTACTTGATCGGTTTGTTCCCGCTTCTCCAGTATAAACTGTTCATTTCCGGGAGCATATGTGTATTTTGAAATTGTACAGCTTCAGTTATACATATTCCCCACCTTTATCTCCTCCTCTTACTTTGTTACTGTACTAACATGAACAACCAGGTGCCTTGGAATTTTAGTGTCGCCAGTGGAGATAACGCAAAGGGGCAATCCTCCGGAAATGAAAATAGTTTTGATTTTCTTGAATCTTGTGTCAGTCAGCTGCCAACTTCTTGGCATCAAACTTCCCATTCATTGGATGCTGACATGGATGACTTTTCAGATGTTTTTGGGGACTTAACGGACGTTGAGCTTTCTGCAGCATCATCTACACAGTTCTCTTCTAGCCTTGTATCGAAGTTGGAGACTATTTCCTGTGAACATGATAAGGGTCAATCGAGGGGGACGGTGAAGAATCTCGATACAATTGTTCTCCGAAAGAGTGTAAGTGATGCAAGTTGTATAAAGTGGTAGAGCATTTTTAACCTTTTTTTTTTTTTTTTGTCCATTTCGTTATATATTTCAAATTGTCTATAGGCAACAGAAATATCAGAAGGAATGGAGAGAAAACCAGATAATCGGCCTAAAAGAACGCGTTCAGCTGAAGTACATAATCAGTTTAAGAGGGTGAGATTGTGGGGAAACCTTCATCTTTTACGGTAACTTTATTTTCTCTTCCTAATTTCAATCATCTTTACATATGATTTGAAATTTTAACAGAGAAGAAGGGACAGAATCAACAAAAGGCTTAAAAGTTTGCAGGAATTAGTACCCAATTGCAACAAGGTAACAGCAGCTTTTCCTTGTTTCATTTAACTTCTCTTCTTTTGGAATTTTTATTTGAACCATAGCATAGCAATGGGGGCATTCACAATTGATGAACTTAACAACAAAGTTCAAAATTAACTATTTAGTATTTCAATATGTTTGATCCATAATTGGTCGGAGTTATGTAAAACAGAATTAAATGGATATAGAAGGCTAGTGCTCGCTTTTGTAGGAACAAAATGAGAAGTGTCGTCATACTAGGTAGCTGTGATTCCACTCCACAGCAGATGCAGATTTAAAGCCTTAGCACCTCAACCCGAACATATACTTAGTATTTCAATGAGTGGCTTTTTAGCATTACCTCAATTGTATTTGTAACCGTCATGTCAACTAATTGAATTTGCTTATTTTCAGTCTGGTAGAGCTTCTGTGCTGGATGATGCTGTTAATTATGTTAAAGCCTTAAGGCATCAAGATGAAGTAATCTTTTCCTTAATATTAATTTTTTGTGTGTGTGTGTGTATGACTCACTTTCTTATAGAGCTAACATGCTGTTATTTATCATGTTAATGTTTATAAGATGATGTCAGCTCAGGGCAAAGCTATATTCCAGGATCCATTCATGTCACCAAGTGGGTATCAAAGTACACAAGTTCTCCGGTTTTCCCCATATGTGCCCATTAGTCCAAAATTAGGAATGGGCATTGGCTTTGGGACTGGAATGGTTGACATGTGTTGCTCCGCTGGTCATCCCATGATATCGTCAGCTCCCTCGATGAGTCTGCATCCTTCACTAGCAGCCATCCTTCACTAGCAGCAGGTGTAGGCTTGCCACTAATGTCTGCATCCAGAAATCTCGCTCTCTCTAAAATGCAAATGCCATGTATTCCTTCACAGCAGTTGCGCCCATTTGTTGACACATCTGCTATGCCACAAAACTTTGTTTTAGGAGGATACTCTTCTGCCTTTAACTTCTCAAATGAAGTAGAATCTACCTCTCAAACAATTCCAGGCACTTCCACAGATCATCAACAGGTGCCTATAAAACTCTGTTCTATAATAAATTCTTTTACTCCCATATCTCAGTTTCTCTTGATTTTTTTTTTTTTTGGGACACAGATTTTGTAAACAAGACCTGAATTCATATCCTCACCAAGGCCATTGAACACTTGGTTTTTGTGTAATGCATATTATAATGCTTTTAATATGCAATCAAATTCTCTGAGTTTATTTTGAATTTGAATGTAATTTTGCAGGATTATCGCCCATCTGGCCATGGTTCAAGTTCTAAAACGCTTATGTAGTGTCTCAATTTTAACTTAGAAGCAGACTTGCAAGTCGTTTGAAATCTTAAGACTCTGGACGGTTTGACCTTGCTTTCACTTAACCAAGCATGTTTCTTGATTTGCATCATTACCCAGGTTCCATTTCAACTACCCCTACACCTGGATTGAAGTTGATTCAGAGTATAATGCTAAAGTATCTCGAGCTGTTAATTGTACAGCTAGAAGTTGGGTTGTTGAGGCTATTTAAGTTAGTTGACTAAAGAAAGCTTGCTGGAGTTTGCATCATGGTTCATTTTTATTGACCTTAAAATCTCAACTGAAACACCATTGAACATCATTACAAACTAAATCCAGCTTGATCATTGCAAATTTTAGGCTTTCATGAACAAATGACTCTGCATATTAGCTAAAATGTGACGTAGCATCGGCATTGGATTGAATAAATTGGAGTTATTCCATCCACTTTAAAGAGAAAATGTGAAATAAGTCAAGTTTATGCCGAGGGCTTGGAGAATTAAAAGAAAAAAAAATTCAAAATATATTGTTCTAGAATTGTTATTCAGTACTAGTTCCTCTTAAATGTAAAGCATTGTTGGAAAGATCATACAGATTAGAGCCCCGGAGAAAGTTTTGGCACTTTTAAATCTTCAAGCTATTTCCAGGGTAATTACAAAATCCCTTGTTCACAGATATTTCTTTTCTTTAGCAGATGCCCTTGGAATCTTGTCAAGAACCTTGGAATTTAAATCGTTAAACAACCTCTGCATGTCTTGTGTACTTTTAGCAGCAAGATAATCCACCTCCCCTTGAAATCGCAAATACAAAGCCGGTAGTGTTTCCAGGCACAGAAAGCCTTTGATTCCAGAAACAAAAACAAACGATGAGGATATAACAAAAATACAACTGCAGCAGAATATACAAGAAAGTTCCATCTTCTTACCGAAATATAGAAGACTTAGAGAGCTGACATATTCACTAACAATTGACAGAATCCATAGAGAAACCAGGGTCTGATTAAAAACAAACAAGTGCTTGGAAAATTTCCTTAAACCACTAGAAAGGCAAATATAAGAAATAAAACAGTGAAGGCAGGATTTTGATACCAGAATATAGAGCTTTAAATTTTCCCCACATGAAATATCATAGAATTTCATCATTAACCAGTTGACATTCCCAAACAGAGACGTACATGTCCTATCCGACAGTCTGATTTCATCAACAGTGGGTGGCCTCCTGAAGATCGCGAATAAATTAGTTTATTAGTAGTCCTTGACTCACAATTACTTGGCGAAACAGAATCACTCGTTGTCAAGTAGAAGATGGCGTTACATTGGGATTAGGCAGGCTGCTTTAGACCAAATGAAGAGGATGATCATAATGAAACAGAGGATGTAGCAGAGAAGAGTAATGAAATTGTACTCAAGAATTTCGAAAAGGAGCCATACAACCGTGGCCCCCACTAGGATTGCTGCTGATAAATTCCTGTTCTTCCATAATAATATGTCTGCAACTGCAAAATCAGACCATGAAATTATAAAATATAAAAAGTGATTTTTGAGTATTAAAAAAGTTAATACTCACTTCGAATAAAATGGAAATAATTTACAAGAGACTGTATTCAAGATTACCAATTCCTCCACCAAGGATATCATGGAGAGGCCTTTGGAGACCAAACAAACTCCTGGACATAATTATATTAAAATCAATGTTAAAATATGTTTAACTGACGCCCCCACAACAATCTATCATATAACTCCTCCTATATATAAGATGTGTTGTAATTCTAAGCTTTAAAGAAAAGAAACCAATTGTACTATGAAGAAAAGAATGGATTTGGCATGTCTTTGAAGGTTGCATCACGTGCCCAAATCAATAATAATAACTCACAATAGTTAGTTTACCGTGCATGTAGAGAATCAAAAAACATGCTCGTGAAATTAAGTATCATCAATATTTCAGAAAGTGTTTTTGCACATTTAATTAATATCGAGTCATTTTCAGGGTATTAATGATTGTGAGTTTAGCATGTGTGCATTTTATTAAAAAAAATTGGGTTAATAATCATTAACATTTGTGGGCTTTTGACCCAAATCACCGTGCTGTTAAAATTAGGCCCAGTAGTTTCAAAGACTTTCGTAGTCTACAAGAACTATAAAAGGAAAACAAACGCAGACCCGCCACAAGTTCAATAAAGGGAAGATTTATCGTGTGCTAAAACCCTAGAAAGTTGTTCCTTTGACTTTGTTTGTGAAGCTCTTGCACCTTGAAATCGCAATGGATCCTCAGCCAGAGCCAGTCAGCTACATCTGTGGAGGTACGTGTTTCTTTCTAAACAATTAAATTTGTTATTTTTTGTCAGAAATTAAAGCTCGATCATGATGATTATAACCGGAATTTGTAGATTGTGGAATGGAGAACACGCTGAAGCCAGGTGACGTCATCCAGTGCCGTGAATGCGGTTACCGTATCTTGTATAAGAAGCGCACCCGCCGAAGTAATTTTCTTTTTCTTGTTTATTTTCATCTTTGTTTCAAAAAAGATAAATTAGGGTTTTATTTTTGGAGTTTAACTGGGGTTTTAAAAGGCGAATGTCAGATATTTGAATGGTTGTTCGATGACTTTGGAATTTTAGGCACGTAGGAAAAAGGGCTGGCTTGAATGATTTAATTAGTGGCTAATTTTGGAAGAATAGTGGAGTTGGCTGTTTCTTGTTAGTATGTAAAGGGAAGTTGCGGCAGCATTCTTGGCAGTAGTTCTCTGGCGGTTTGGCTCACTATGTGGCGAATGAATTTGGGCTTTCAAGAGTGTATTAGTAGGATGTTCGTTAAGGGGTGTAATTGTTATGCATTGAATATATACCTGCAGGGCAAAATTGGGTTCTTGACATTATAGAAAGGCAGGTTGTTTGGTCTTGTGAATATTGGGCATTTGGTTTAGGCTTTGAGTCTCTAGTGATTCTCCTTTAAGGAATAGTTGGTGATACCTCCAGTTTGCACAATAATGATCTTTAAGGATGGATGGCAAACAGCTTAAAAGCATGTTGCTCTATTGTATCAGTTCTGTTCTCACCTATTTTGTTTTTATTATTGGTTGAAAGACATTGGAATAACATTGAAATTAAGCTTTTTTCCTAGTCATAGTCCTAGTCCTGCTTTGGACTACCAAATTATTCTGCCTGGATCTAAACTTCTGGCACTTAGGTGAAAGAAAAGCTTTATTACTTGTGATACTTTTGATTCATATGTTGCCAATCTGTGCTGTAATTATTAGTAATTACCTCTCTCCCTCGTACTGGTCTCGTATTTTTTTACTATTCACCTGTCGCATTGCATTGCTTGTTGATCAAACATTTGTTCTTATATGAGAATTGTTTCTTCTTGCAGTTGTTCAATATGAGGCACGTTAATGTGATGTGGTTGGGGATCGTATGCTTATGAAGCATAACCAGCTGTCTAGCAAACTGCCAATTTCGTTTTAGCTTCTCAGTAGTTTTAACTTGTGTGGTTTGTGTGGTGATTTGTATAAATAGTAGTAATGAACATTGCATGATGCAAGTATGTTGTGTGTCGGGAACATATTGTTTCTAAAACCTAATTGAAATTAGATACAAATTGCAAAAATAGAAAGCTTGTTGTGTTTTAGTCAACGCAGATGTTTGATTCTTTTGGTGTGGTGTCACTGCTCAAAATTCACGAAATCAAGATATGAAGTTTGTTATCTTACAATAATGGTAAAAGATTGTGAACCAATATTTGTTACTCGAAGATCAGTAATATTCCGCGGACAAGTTAACAATTTTTTTTTTCTAGCTATTACATAAAAGAGTGTAGTACATAGATTTTGATAAATACATTTCAAATTGAAATTCAATCTGAAACCAAAGAAAATAACAATTAAAAAAACTATCACAACCGTGGGGAATCCTTGGTCCCTACTCCCTAGGATGAGAAAGGGAGGCTCCTAAAACCTAACCAACTTGATCTCAAGGTTGAGACATGCATTTAAGAGTGGATTTCCATTTGTATATAGCCCTTCGCTCAGATTTTAGTGAGCATGGAAAGGGCTAAGGGCTTGTTAGTTGAAGAGGAAGAAGAAGAAATGGGAAGATTTATCGGTTATTACAGATAATGTTTTCTAAATACCTATCACCTTTTGATTTATTTGACATCCAGTGACGGCAACTGTGAATTAAACTGTGCCGTTTATGTATATTGCAAATAGTTTGGATTGAATGCCAAGCTTATGGAGCTGAACAAAACTGAAAACTTGGAAAACGAACTCGCCCTGCCATATTTCTTACTCTTTCCCCTTGTCTCTCTTGTGGGAAAACTCCTAATTTTAATGGGACAAGATCCTCTAATTTCAAGTGAGGCTAGCAAATTCACAATATGGCTACATGGCTTCTTCCTGCACTTTTTGGTTATGCAGCTCTGAACCACTTGTGCAACCATTTTGTTCCCACATATTTGTCAGTTGGACTTGGGTAATGATGTTTGAGCTGAATAACACTGGGGTAGCACCAGGCATCAGCAATTGACTTGTCATATTGGTTGAATGCGTAATAGTCAATAAGTGCTCGCTGGCTCATTTAATTTATTTATTGTGAATTTGTGATCGATATAATAATCTGGCCTGTGCCTGTAAGGGACAACTGTGTGATCTTATCTTTCCAACAAAAAGATTTGGTGCTTCGGCTTTCAAAGCCCAGCCGGCCCGTTTGGCGTAAAATCTTCGATGACGACTGGTGAGAGAAACAGGCTTTAATTTCGATCGTTTTGGCACTAAAGCACTTCTTCAGAAGATTATTGCCCGGCTTTGGAATTGTCACTGAATGCTTTTAATTTTGGAAATAGTAAAGTGTAAAAGACAATGAAAATGTGAATTTAAAAAGCGTATGAAATAAACATGATGAACTCGGTGAAATTTAATCAAGGGCGTGCTTCAGCAAAATTTTTAGAGAAACACCAGAGTGTTTATTGGCTTATGTTATCAAAAGTTAGAGCCTCTCTGGTCTCTACATCACATCACCGAAAGATGAATTGCTTCTCTTTGACTAATAGAATGGATTAACAATGATTATTTGGTAAATCAAACGTCAGTTTGACACTTGCATCCCACTTTTGGCCCCGGTTTTGGGCACGCCAGTCATCAAAAGGGTGGTTTGAATTGATCCTGTTTCAAACCACGCCTAGAAATTTATGGGCTTAGAGACAGGGAGCTTAGACGTATATGATTATGATTATAAATCTTGAAACTAAGATAATTTTAAATTGGCTTAAAAGTAATCTAATTTCAATGATTCTGACCTAAATAAAACAAAATGAGAGAGAGGACACACAGCCATCCAATCATGTTATGCAAACTTAGAATCACGAGGGTGTGTACACTTTACTTTAATTGTCTTTATGATCAATGCATGTGTACATACGTGAGTTATATGATAATATTCACAAACTCCATGTTATTTAGTAACTCAAACAACGTGCTATTCGTCTCTTCCGCTTTTAAAGATTTGGATTAGAAAAAAAAGGAGAAATTATAACATCATCAAAATTCAAAAACTTTAAGATTCGTCACCATTGGTCCAATTAATTGGTATGATGATATCATGACACTACGTATCATAGGCGAAAAGACACAACCAAGAAAAAATCAAATACAATTATTAGTGTCTAAAGAACGGGAAGAATGAAGGTGAATTATGTTGCATTTATGCATCATGGTGATTGCATTACCCATTAAGACAATATGCTTTGGCGTTACTGTGTGAATAAAGCATCGCTTAATCCTTTCGAGCAAGCAATTGGGAATTTTCATGCTCATGAATATATAATTAATTCGCAAAGGTCACAATTCACTAACCATGCCCCAAAAAATAAAATGCTCCCAATACAATACTATTGAATACAGGTCATAAACTAAAGTATTGGGTATTATAATTAAAGTGTCACAAACTTAGGTTCCGAATGTAATATAAGCATTATTGAAAGATAATAAAAACAAAGCTAAAAGAAATTAACAAAAGGGCGTGTTGGAATCCTGCCCCACACACACTACAAATTCATAAGTATGCTCACCAATCTTTATGTTATCAAACGTCCATGAAAATTTATGCATGCATCAACACTTTAATCATAATATCATATGATGAAAGAAAAGTGAAAAATTCCCATGCCTCTTCTCTACTATAAATTGCTCGTTGATCTTCACCAAACTGTGTACTAGTTTGGGCCAATTGGGTTATATTCAAGTGATCAAAATCATCATGAAGATTTCATATGCAGCAATTTCTATTGTGTTTGTTCTGCTTCTAAGTGAAGTAGAATTGTCTATGGGAGCCGTGACTTGCAACCCGTTGGAGCTGAGCCCATGTGCCAGTGCAATTACAGGTGCAAATGCTCCCTCAGCAATTTGTTGCAGCAAATTGAAGGAGCAAAGGATTTGCCTTTGCCAGTATGTCAAGGATCCAAACTTGCGAAAGTTTGTAAACACTCCTAATGCTAGAAAAGTTGCTACCGTTTGTGGCTCCCCTTTTCCCAGCTGCTAGGCCTTTGATTTCCTTCGGTCTGTTTTGCTAAGTACTACCTTGTCTCCTTAACGAGTTTCTGTAATGGGGTTAACCTGAATGTGGCTGTTGCCTTTTATTTTTCTTGTGTTGTACTTGCATTATATCGATCTGTTATATATTCAGACTAATTATTATTATGAGATAATAGAGCTTTGTTATCTGATGTCTCAGTACCCTTTTTTTCTGGGTATTATGTTAAAGCATTTCCTCTTAGTTTCAAATGGACTTTATTTACTATAATATTCTACAATTTTTTGAAAAGAATGCTTTTGAAAATTCAACTATATAGAGAAAAAACATTCTTCAAATGAATAGATTAATTTATCAAAACAAGATACTTAGATGTGTACATCCCAAGTGACCAGATTCTTGCCAGGTACTTTTTAAGCAAGTGGGTGTTCTATATTTAGTTTTACAGCAGACAGAATAACATAAAACTTGATCGTGTGTGTATTTGCCGCGGATGGAACAGTATATCTAAATTTCTCTTGCTGAATTATTGCAAGTTGATCATAATCTACTCTGAACTATTGAAAATCAGAGTCAAGTAACACAAGCCTAGGCTCCCCAGTTAACAAATATCTGCATAAGCATTGTTGGTCAATAAAAGAAGCAAAGCCAAAATAAACAAATTGGCATAATTCATTGCAAGCCGATCTCACATTTTTAATCCTATTTGAAGTTCATGAAAAATACCCGTTATATCTCATGGTGTATGAAGTTATAAACTAAACATTCTCGTGCACTTTCCTACAGTAAATCGTTGACCTCTCTACACAGCTGCATCGATTTGTATTCCTGGCTTGTCCCTGCAGAAGCATACAGTTGCATCATCTAGTATAGTGTTTGTATTCTGTTCTGCTCCTTGCAAAAGCAGAATTATGAATGGTTGTCACTTGCAGTTATTTGGAGCTACGCGCATCAGTCAAAGGTAAACCAGAAAAACAGCCATAAGAAGCAACATTGGATATAACAATTGCAGAAGTACAGAAACATGACACTATATATTTCATTTCTAAACGTTTAACACCCTGCAACATAATACATATACATGCAACTACTTAGTTGAAGACCATATATATATGACTTTGATCCATCTATCTTTCCCCCAATAACACGAGTCACCAAAACTTTGTGAATTAATCTACACAGACAATAATTAGGCTTTCTCAAATTCACTGCTGGGTTGCTGCTGCTGCATAGCCATGCCCAGGCCTTCATTTCGGTGCTTCTCCCATCCACCAGTATCAGCCCTTGCATGAGCCCAGTAATAGAGGATTGATCCTGCCAGCGACAATAATGTTAAAGCAGCCCCAGCAGCAAACACGCCTTTGCGTAGAGTAGCACAAGACAAGTCATCTCCGCCAAAGATTTTTCGGTATTTGGTGTGATATGCATTCCTTGCTGATCCTGCCAATAAGCATGCCTCGGCTCCCAAAAAGCTAACCCTGGTATCATTCAAAATTTTGTTAGAGAGAGTCTAAACAAAAATATCATTAAACATTTAAAATACAATCTAACATTTCACTCACTCTTCACAAAAGAAGAAAGTACAAATAAAAGAATCAATATGCACAGACCAACTGAATCAACCGTTCATAGTCATGCATCTCATGGACCTAGAACAAAAATCTTATGCTGGGGAGGAGGTTTGTCAACTAAGGAGCAAAACTTCTGATGTAAGGTGGTGGTTAATCCCTAAAAACTAACACATTCAATCTCATCCCAAAAAATTTACCCCACATTACAAATTATTATAGAATTTATTTTTGTCGACCTCACTGTTAAAATACACATCTACTACTTTGTAACACATGCCAATATCACATAAATCGAATGCCTGTAACCTTTTTTTTTTTTTGGATAAGAAAACTTTTGAGTATTTATTTAGAGTAATAAATAATGGACATATTACATTTTAGTAGTGGACCAGGTATCCACCCAAAATCAATCAAAGCTTTATAAAACAGTATCAATCTCCAAAACTCTGATTTAACCAAAATAGACTGCCTAACCCTGTACAAAAATGAGCAGAATACATACTAAATCCCTAAAACTTCCCTCCGATTATGACTAATGAAGAAAAATGAAGTGTCCAGGAAATCCTTAGTCACCAACACCCAAAGCAAAGCTAAAAGGTGAACACTATCCCACAAGCTATCATAACTGCCTCCTCTTGACTCTTTGAAGATTCTACTGCTTCTTTCATTCCATATCACCCAAAAGAATGCATATAACTTAACCTATAGACACACGGCTTAAGGATAATACGAAACCATGATTTTGAAAAGACTTGTATCAATTTTGCTAAAAAAAACAGGAAAAAGAACAAACCCTCATATTACGAAAGGCGCAGCACTTTCACTAATACGAGGTCATCCATCATAAAGCAATAGGCAATGTAAGCAACAATTCCGTAATTGAACCATTACGGATGGCATTGATGGTTCATACGACGGGAAAAGATGAGCAGTTGTTATAAGGAGGTTAAAGGATTGCATAAGAGTGTTGTAGAAAAGCACTTTTCAGTAAACAAAATGTTGTCCGTGAAAGCACATAAAATTACTAGCACTTCAAGTAGCTCATTCAGAGAGTTCTTTCAATCCACGAAACTATTTTCATCTATTTCAATTAAACATTCAAAAATAGATACCATATCACTATCATTTACAGTCGAATTTTTCTTTTTTCTTTTTTTTCAAAATATATATGCAATGAAAGTCAAAATGTTTAGATCGTGTAAATTCACCAAATCCTTTTAGCTCTAAAGTCCAACTATTAGCAATCATTGACTCTAATACAAGTAAGTATAATAGCAATAACAAATATAATAGTAACAAAAGAAAATATTGAGCGAGGGATAAAATGGTAAATTTTACCAAGAAACGATGAAGAAGAAAACGGCCCAAGTAGTGGAAGAGCTGCCAGTGACAAGCCCTTTACCAAAGCAAAGACACCTAGTAACGCCGTTGACCACCGCTTGACTGATAAGCAGCAGCCCAAACGCCGAGAATCCGTAAATCGTCGACGCGTCCGTACTGTACACGCAGTAAGTCATCTCATCGTACTGATCCGGCACCACCTTAGCCTTCAAACACAAAAACACTCAAAATATCAGCAAACCAGGAAAAAAAACCAAATAATTTTCCCAAAACACACACACACACATATATATATATATATATATATATATATATATATATAATAGAGTGAGTAAAGAGTACAGTGCTACGGCGTCGTTCAGCTCCGACAGCGAAAACGAAGGCAATGAGGTGGAGGGCGGTGACGACGGCTACGATGGAGACTGACATTGCCATTATTTTGCGTGTGCTGATTTTTTTCTCTCACAGTTAACTGTTTCTTTCTTTTTTCAGTAAATATATAAAATAGTTGAAAGATATTTTATAAAGAGAAAATATTATTCTGATTTATGCAATAAATCTCTGCTTTTGAGGAAGAGCCCCACCCGCCCTTCTTTGATTTTTAGACTCTTTGTAAGGCTGCTTTTCTCTGGATTCTGTTTTGGGTGCCAATTTGTTTCACCCTTAGCGGGATAAGTGAGTCATCATTACTTGTGATGAGTTTCGATATAGTGCATCCGGGACCACGATAGCTCAAGCAAGGTGAGTAAATGGTTTATTTGCAGCTGTCCTTTTTTGTTTCAAATTAAATAATAGTAGTGACGGTTGCCGAATGCTGAGTATTATTATTAGTTGGAGCTCGGAGGTGTAGCTTTTGTGCGGTGGCGTTGGGAGCAGATAAGTTTGTCTAGTGTAGAGTGGCGGGACCAATATACTGACTGCGATTGACAAACGTGCCCGCCGAAATAGCTGGAGCCCGGTTGGCTTGTCGGCCAGAACCCTCGTTTCCCGGTTTCTTCACCGGCTATAGCCTGTCAATCCCAGCCATTGAGCTCTTGCCAGCCCAACTCGAATGAAAATGTCAAGTCCAAAGTGTGGGCCTCATCCTACGAATGGGCTACGCTCATATTTTCAGAGACTCGAACTTTAACAATTTACACCCTCTAAAATCCTTACAACACCCCCTTTTCAATTGTAATTCCTAAAATACCCCTAATTTAATTTATACAATGCTAACAACGTATTAAAATCAACAGTATTGCCATAAAATTTTATTCAAAAAAGATTTTTTTTCTTAGTTTTTATTTATAAAATGTATAAAAATCATAAATTCTTAAATTATTTTTTTATTATACAGTTTTCATCTCTATAATTTTAAATTCTCAGCTGTTTCTCTAAAAAAAATTAATTAAAATATAACGATAAATTAAAAAATGGGATAGATGTAAAATTAATTAAAAGAAAATTTCATTTACGTATTTATTTAAATTTTAATTTAAAAATAAATTAATTAATTTATGTTAGGTTGTTATTTAAGTAATTTAACTTAAAAAATATATATTTTACGAGAGGTTGTCGAAGGGCGTACTCATTCGGATTCTCTAAAATTCCCAAACTTCTTTTACCTTATTTCGAGGCAAACCCAATAGAGTTTGTTTGGCATATTACGGAAACTTTTCGCATTTTTTTAATTATAAATATTTTACAATTAATATTTTACTCTCATTTGCAGGATTCGAATGACTCTCTCATGAATAAATTGTTGCCATGGGATGTAACACGTCGGCACCATTTGATATTTATTGCAATATTATGAACATAAAGAAAGAAATATCCATGTGTTTTAAAGTGAACAACATTTTGTTGATGGTTAAAATCTAATTAGTGTATATTTATTTAAATTTTGTCAAACATATATTTGTCAAAAGTAATCAACACGTCAACTTTTTTTTTTGAAGCTATCACCGCATCAACTTTAATCTAAGTCAGTCGTAATAATGGCATAGCAAGCAACACTAAATATGTGTAGGCTAATATGAATTAGATAAGTAATGATAATTATATTGATTTTTTATCTAAAGTAATGTGATATATGATATATCATTTATTTATTAAGTAATTGATAATTTTTTATAAGGTTGATTGAATTAACTATATTATTTTACTATCTATTAAATGAATGTCAAAATCATTTGAATTTAGATTTTGAAATAAAATTTTGATATATCTACAAAATTATGATGGGTTATGTGCTCAAAGTAAATAATTTTTATTTGGTCGTTGAACTTGTGTTGTTAAAATTGATATATGAGCCAACTTGCGACATGATGCATGGATGAATATGTTTACAATACGATTTTATTTTATTATGTTTCCAATGATTCTTATAAAAATGTAAGGTACTCAAATGAGAAAATATGTAATATCATACATCTCTGATGAGTGATTTTTTATACTAATTTATAAATTTTGGAGTTTATTAACAAAGTCGATGCACTTTAAGTTGTAAAGCCGAAAACAAAACCATAACGGCTGTGTGTTTAAAGTAAACAAAGTAAATAATATTTGTTGTGTTGACCAAAGCTGTTACAATTCTAGCATAATACAAATCAAATTGTTACATACACGTTTAAACTATTAAAGGAACGAGGATAAACTTAGCCCCATTCTTTGATTAGATAAGTTTTTTAAATTTTCTTTTATATTATTTTTGGAAGAAAATTAAAGATTGTTAATTATATGGCATTGTTTTCAGTTGTGGAAATCAATTGCAATTAGAGGGTGGCCACCCAATTTTTTGACAATTTTAAAACTTCTTTCAAAGGTAGTTGAAAAGTAAATAAATTGAGAAATTATCAATGTTTAACTCTCTAATATTTTATATATATATATATATTAGTAAAAGTCATTTTTCACTTCGAATTTAATGATTCAATTTTATTTTTAGGATTTTTAAATTATATGGTATGTATAAAAATGTATTGATATAAGAAGCAAAACCCTCCTCTTGTTTGATTTTAACTCTTTTCTCTCTCAACGCACAAATAAAAATTTAAACTGGTGGTAAATTTCAGCACCGTGGAATTGCTATCTTGATTCCGTTACAGATTGTTCTTATGAATGAATTCAGCATGATTAATTATCAAGCATATTCTATTTTAATATTCTTCTCCTCTTCTATTGATAAGTTTAAGTATGGTATAACCTTATCCTATTCATAAAATGCCTCATTAATAAACAATTTAGGTAGCTATAAACATATATTTTATCACTTGCTTTGTATGCTAGAGACTTAAATTATTTATAATGGATGCTATCACTTGATCAATATGAGATTACATACATCAAATGTCTTATGTGTGACAGCACATATATTATTTTAAATTTATATATTTTATTGCATTTGACAAGTCAAAATATAAATTTACTTGTATAAAGATATAAAATGTAACCATGTCATCGCCAATGACAAATAATGTTTTGTAACAAAAATTTATTTATATATCTATGCATGCAGCTAGATAATCAATCTAAATTATTCAATCGGTACCAAGAGAGTTGTACCTACTAAATTATTTTATCCAATCATTTGATTTTTTTTCCCCGAAAATCAAAGTTTTAGACTCATAACTTTTCAAAAATTGAATAGTTAAATTGCTTAAAACCGATCTGAATTTTTGTATTATTTGTTTTAGGATCATGGGCATCATTATTCTTATCAAAACGATCGAAATATGCCTGCCAATCCTTTTGCATACCTCAGCATGAAACAAATTTTGATGACAATAATCCACCAAATAAATTATACACTTTGTTTAATTTAGACATGTGAGTAAATAACTAATGAAAAATAAAATAATAAAAAAAAAAGAAGCTTGATATATATCCGATCCCGTAATATTTTAATTTGTAAGCTTAGATTTAGCTTATAAGCTAATGTTTTTATTTCTTTCGAAAGATACCCAATTAAATTCCTCAATATATATAGAATTACAATTATACAACTAATACAATTAGCGAAACTAATCAAAATAGCTACTAATAAAAAGATTTTAAAAAAATTCTAAAATAGAAAAGGAATTAATTAGTTATTTCAAACAAAACCTCATTATCCATTAAATCTAACACGTCAGAATACAATCATCGAGTTTTGACTTGACCTACGATAACGCTAACAAATGAATAACAAAAGAGAAAACAAATTAACAAATCCCATAATAACATGTGCATAAACGCGGCGACTAGACTCCTCAATCCTCCTCATTCATCTCCTATAAATAAATCTAAATCTTACCAATGAACACACTTCTTATACTCTGTAACAAAATCCGAAACCAAAAGACACGTTAAAGGAGTAGATCAAACTGTAATCTCCAGGAGATGCTTTCATTGTTTATATATAGAAAGTGACATTTATTGTAAGGCTTAATTCGCTCCTTCAAAGCTTTCGAGATCCTTCTTTGTACTCTTTTTGAAGCTTGCTTGTAATATATAAATATTCAAGTTCCGGTTTAAATGGCTTCTTCTGATCTCTCAATGATCCTTCCTAGGGTTCTCATCGTCTCCCGACGTACCGTTCGCAAGAACAAGTTTGTCGATTTCGTGGGTTCGTTCCTCCATCTCTGATCTCGTGTTTTTTTTTTTTAATTATTTTTGTCTTTTAATATGTATATCATTGTATATTGTATATATGTACGTGACTTCGTAATCGTTTTTTGTGATAGAATTCTATTATATATTATCATGTA
Source organism: Murraya koenigii (assembly GCA_025617385.1). Lineage (NCBI taxonomy): Eukaryota > Viridiplantae > Streptophyta > Magnoliopsida > Sapindales > Rutaceae > Murraya > Murraya koenigii. The sequence goes on from CM046815.1 coordinate 28,017,982, forward strand.
CATTTTAATTTATTGAATAACATTCATCTGTTTTCTGTTTGCAACATATGAGAGAACATGTGCCTTTGGTAGACATGTAAACGTAATTCTTTTATCATCTAAATGATCTATTGTGACGCTTGTTACTGTTATAGTTTTGTTAAATTAGTCAAAGCAAGGTTCTTGGGATCTAATAACAAAGAGAATTTTTCATTGAATGTGATGAAGCAGGAGAATATCATCTAGATCTCATTGTAGGCTATGGGGCAGTGCCTGTGATAGTCCCAAGAGTCACTGGCGTTCACATGCTACTAGAAAGTTTTGAGCCCATTCATGGGGTTCTTCTTTGCGAAGGGGAAGATATAGACCCATCCTTATATGATGCTGAATCCGGCTTTGCACCAGAAGAACTCGAAGAGATTAGAGAGCTGCATGCCAGTGACACTGCCATTGATAAAGAAAAAGACACAATTGAGTTAAGACTAGCAAAGCTTTGCTTGGAAAGAAACATACCGTACTTGGGAATTTGTAGAGGGTCACAAGTCCTTAACGTTGCTTGTGGCGGCACACTTTACCAGGACGTCGAGAAAGAGCTGTCGAAAAACTGTTCATTAGGTCAAAGAGTTGTTCATATGAACTATGACAATTATGATGGGCATAGGCACTTGGTTAAGGTTGTAGAGGATTCCCCTTTGCACCAATGGTTTAGGGATTCATTGGAGGAGAATAAAATGGAAATCATGGTGAATAGTTATCACCATCAAGGGGTGAAGAAGTTGGCTCAAAGATTTGTGCCAATGGCTTTTGCTTCTGATGGTTTGATTGAAGGGTTTTATGATCCTGATGCTTATAATCCTCAAGAGGGTAAATTTATAATGGGTCTTCAATTTCATCCGGAGAGAATGCGGAACCAGGATTCGGATAATTTTGATTATCCTGGATGCAAATCTGCATATCAGGTAACATTAATTATGATATCACAAGCAGTTGTTTTACTCCCTTTTTTCCTTCTTCAGAATGGCATGATTTTTTGAGGGAACTGCTATTAGAGAAATGTTTCCGGTTACTGCGTAGGAATTTGTGAAGGCCGTGATTGCTTATGAGAAGAAGCTTAGTTGCTCAGCAAGCATCCCAAAATCTGTCGAGCTTGACCAGCAAATGGAGAATAAGAGAAAAGTAATTGTCAGAAGTTTCTCAATTGCTAGAAACATGTACAGTTCGGGAGGTGGGAAGGTTTCAGGTCAAGAATCTGAATTGCAAGTTGGAGCAGAGTTCCTAGAGGTTAGCTGGAAATTTAAATCTAATTACATCAGTTTTATCTGAACGTAACTCCATAACTGCTGTAAAATGAAAGTAGTGAAGCATTTGGATTATCACAATTCTAACGGTTATGCAATATGGCTCGCAGGCAAATACAGCATTGAGTTTGCAGCAAGAGAACCGGCTGAAACAAATGGGGGCGACAGTGAGGAATGCTTCGACATATATCGAAAGGCTAAAGATGAATGAGGAGAGGGAAAGAGTCGCAAGGAATATAATCGGTAATATGTCTGTAGGACAGCTTTCTGATCTCGTATCTTTCTACCACATGATGGGCCAGATATGTTCTGAAGCATTGGACAAAAAGCTTCATGATCTAGTTGTGAGTGAAGGCGTCAGCCACTGACTTGTTCATTCTCTCTAATGTCTTGGTGGTAATTTTTTATGGATGAAATGCGACTTTTATGTGGATGATCTTTGTTCAGGTTCACTTTCTTTTACTTCCCTTTTATACATTACTTGGGAGTGATGCCGTGTTGTGTATGTAGCCGTTTCCCCTTCAATAAACAAACTCCAGTTTCTACCTACAGAATCCATGGAGTAACTAAGGAGAAAAAACATTAGGAGAAATTTTGACAGTACTGATAGTATTCCTGTACATAATCTTGGGCGTATATCCAGGCTAATCAGCTATTCATCTAACATCTCGTTTCTCTCCAGTTACACACGAAAAAGCACTTTGCAGTTGCAGCCTAGACCACAGAAACATAAGATAGAATTCCAATTATAAACACCTAAAGCTAGCGCAGTGATGATGTATACAAATTCTGAAAAAGCACTTCGCAGTTGCAGCCTAGACCACAGAAACATAACAAAGAATTCCAATTATAAACACCTAAAGCTAGTGCAGTGATGATGTATACAAACATAACATAGAATTCCAATTATAAACACCTAAAGCTAGTGCAGTGATGATGTATACAAATTCTGCGATTCAAATATTTGAGGAAGTTAATTCCTAATAGCAGTAGAAAATACAAGCGTTTTAGAAATATCAACTCCAGTAAACCTCATTAACCAAAATAAATCTCAAAGCAACAAAAACAGCAATTTTAACTAACCTAATCATCCGATTAACCAAAATAAATCTCAAAGCAAAAAAAAGAGCAATTTTAACTAACCTAATCATTATCATTGATATTTTAACACACTGATCTTCACATGGAGTTGACAAACATAAGACCGTAAGTTAGTGCCTAGTACATATATAAGGGGATGCTCAAACTTGATACTTATACAGCCTCCCTGTCAAAATCCCCTTAAGATGTAAATGAATTATTAAATCCTAAACTCAGGACAGAAAAAAGAGCCTGGTTTTCTTTTAACATAAAATACTTTTGAGATAAAATACAGGAAAGAACAAAATGAAACTTGCTAGCACTGATTCAAACCTAAACCACATATTCACCTCGGTTTAGCCCAGCACTTTCAGCAGCTTCACTAAACTATTCACTTGAGCCTTAGCAGTTGTTCCTGTTCCATTTGAAAGGATTCCCACTATTTTGTCCATTTCTTATTCAACTTTTGATATAATTTGCTTGTGACTTACAGGAGACAGAACAACTTTAACTCACAGGTATCGTATTCTGTCCACAACTTAGCAGTATTTGGTTTCCAGAATTCAAGCATTACTGTTACACACATATCCTCACATCATCTACGGCAGAAAAACAAGAAATCTGGGTGATTGACCTGAAGCAATCTCAACCAATTATCAGCCTCCTGCAGGAGGGTGCTTGCCAATTGATGCTCACATCCCCCAGTAGGGGTCCACAAAGATCCCTTGAATTTGTATGAAGCAAGACCAAAAACAGGTAAGGCCATTTTAGGAACACCGTCAATCTCGCTGGGATAGGACACTGCAGGAGAAGGCACACAATGTGGACCTTCAGATATTCAAAAGGACAAACAGGATAAGTCACCCAAAAGCATACGAAATAACACAATTCATTGGGTAGTAAAATAAGTCATACACTCGTACATATAACTCGTGATACTAAACACAGAAGTCATTCAAAATTACAAGGGACAAAAAAAAAAAAAGGCATCTGTGGCAAATAGAAAGGGCTTAAATAATAAAAGTGGCTTCAATATTACCAAGAACCCACACAATTAATCATTCTATACACATTGACCAGAAGAAATACCATAGACATACAGAGAAATGGCATTACTAACATCATCATGGTTCTTGGTATTACAAAATCAATGCAAGCTATTCGACTTACCTCCCATAGGTGTATGAAGAAAATGATATGTCAAAAAGCAAGCATCCAGGTCTTTTAGTGTAGGTCCAGTTGGTATTCTGTAAATTGGATACCTACAAAGTTTTCATTCGAGCAATTAATTCATATATGCATAACAAGACCCATAGAGGTATATGCAATGGTAAATGATAATACCAGGCCACAGAAATCCAGCTAGATGGCAGTAGATCACAACTTCTTAGTGTCTTCAGCATAGGGAACCGGAAGGCAAGATCTGATATCTGAGCCAAAGGTGAATAAAAATTAGTTCAGAAAAGAATGAAAAAAAAAAGGGTAAGGGCTAAAAGGGAGATGTATCCAGACATGGTGTTGATGTCTAATTTTTCACCAAAGGAACAAACAAAAGAAGGGAGAATAGTACTAGCCTTGTCAGCTAAAGGTTCCCGACTGTACGGAACGTCCCGCTCAAGATACTCGAAAAGCAGGCAACCTTGAGAGTTTGTAGATTCACCTTCATCACTAGAAAAGCCTTCTTGAAGTGCAGTCTGCTGGTCTCGCAAAGAAAATCTATCCATTCTAAGAGTAATTTCATCTCTAGAGTATTTAAGCCCTCTATCAGCTTCACAATCACTGCTACCATCACTACTTGAGTCCCTAAAATCACTGTCACTGTCTTCACCTGGTCGCCTGTCATAAAGGAATGTTCATTATTGTATGCCAAAATAAAATGAAATCATCTTCCTCTGAATACTGTATGACAACGAACTACCACCAACCAAAAAATTCAAAAACAAATGAATAAGCAAAAGAATTTGAGAAATTAACCACTGAACAGTTGCCTTAGATTATAGTCTGGACCAGACAGATAGAGCTTCATCTTATCTGAGAACAACCTCTTATAGCATAATTAAGCATGACCCATTAAGATTTAGACAATAGCTTATTTAAAACTCAGCCAACCCTCCACCATCAAATCCTCAAACCCCATTTCCCTCAACGAGGTTGTCCACTGTTAAGGAAATTCTTTGGCCACATTAAGGCTAATGCTTCATAATTTGGCTGGTAAAAGCTAATAATGAATCTGTTCATTAATCTAATTCCGATTTGAAACAACTTTAGAAAGTATGCTCTCATTCTCTGAAGATAATGTCAAATCAAGCAATCAATCATAAGAAGCGATATATCATCACTATATAAAGGACAGAGTTCTTGACATGCTCAAAATAATCTACCCCAATCACCAATAATCTACTCCAAGTCCTTCTTCTACTAAAATTATACAGCAGTTAGGGAAGTTCAATAATTCATATTCCATACTCTACAACGAAATCTGTAATTATACAAACAAATGCTACAAAAGCATCTATAAATCCCTAGGAATACGACATCCTATTCATTGCCATCCATAACAAGATCACATATTAGATCCTAATCGACTTCACACCACCTCATCCAAAACCAGATAAAGATGGCACACACTCAATAAAAATATAATAAAATAAAGTGAATGCTAGCTTACTAAACCTGAGATTCTAAAGACCAATGAAAATAGATAGTCATACAAATATTGCAATGAAACATATAACCCACAAATAAACTCTCATTGACCAACCACTGGAACATAAACCCAACAGAATCTGATGCCGTTCACATAGTCTTTACCTTGATTTATGGGATAATTTACTAGAATCGCCATATATTTGAATACCAGACAGAAATGGAACATAATACTGAACAACACAATCAGTGTTGTTTAGAATCAGAGGAACTCCTGCACCATAAGCACTCCACTCCTTGAACGACTCCCATAAATCACCGAGCACAAAATATGGCTTATACTCCACATCACATGTCCTCCAGCCCCTTATTGTAGTCTGCCCAAAATTAAAAAATTTGCATTTTTATTTAAAAAAAAAAAAAGAACTAAATTGTTCGAATTAAAAGAAAGCTGCATCATTTATCATAACAAACTATAAAATTACAGGAAAATGTAACAGAGTAAAAGTTGAAAGAAATACTTCAGTAACAAAACAAAAGTATAATCAATTAATTACTTCATTTTCTCTTCTTATCTAAAGCAAAACACAAAATCAGCATAAAAAAATAACCGAAAAATTCAAAAAAAAAAAATATAACAAACTAAAAGAATCATGTAAAAAATTTATTTTTACCAAAAGACCAAAATAAGATTTCCCAATAAACAGAAACTTACTTTTTATCGTAACAAACTATAAATAAAAGAAATATTCAGAAATAACTGAAAAAAAATTATAACGGACTGAAAACTAAAACAATGCATTTTGATTACAAAATTAAAAAGTAAATTCTATTGATTACTTCATTTTTCTAATTAATAAAGCCATTAATGCATCTAAAACAAGACAAAAAAAAATCAATATCAAACCTTGGATAGATATTGCGCCGGCACCGACGGTGTGATCGACTCCAAAAACCGTTCCAAATTACTCAACTGTGGGACCGACGGTTCAAAAGCAGGCTCGGCCACCGGTTTGGGAGCTTCATCAGAACCGGTCCGGTTCTCCGGCTCTCTAACCGCCGCATGCGATTTTTTTTCAGTTGTTTGGCTCGGCGTCACGTCGCTCTTAGCCCTCTGCAAATAATGTTGCGTTCTTCGCGCTTTCGGCGGATTGTAAAACCGATCCTCGCCGCGACCACGCGCCAACTGCAATCCGGCACCAAACATTTTAACGAATTGACGAGAATTTGATGAGAAATGTGTGATAATTTGGTAGAAAGAGAATTTTATCAGAAGAAATGGAGAAGAGTTCGGTCAAATAAAACCCTAGCGATTAAAATGGGGAAGATGAAGGGCAGAATGGTAAAAACCGTTAAGATATAGGAAAGCAAGAAGAGAGATTCAAAAACCAGACCCTGACTGAATAAATGGATGGGCAGAGGAAGAAGAAAACAACTATTTTTAAAAATTTTATAATTGTTTTATATGTGTTTGTTGTGGCAATAACATCTGGGTCCCTAAATGTCATAAAACCACAAATAAATTTTATAATTGTTTTATATGTGTTTGTTGTGGCAAATCATGTTTATGGTTAATTTTTATAATAAAGTCGTTTTTGAAAACATAAAATTTTAAGGTTTTGATGGGTTATTTGTGTTAAAATAAAAATTAGTTTAAATTTTAAAAGGTCCTCTATCTTTAGAAAAATAAAATAAATTTTATATTTTTATTAACAAAATATCATTTTTAAAAACTCGTATAATACAATACAAACTGGCTTCAATAATAGTTTTATCACAAAAAAAGGATCTATTTGTTATTATATCATATTTGTTTTGCCTTTTGAATTTCACAAATAGGTAAAAAGCAGATTTGACTAATCGGGCTGTGGTTGGTGGAAACTGGAAAATGAGAAACAAGGATTAGTTATTGAGGTCAGAACCGACGTGTCGCCATTAGTTGAGGGAGTTCATGGACACGTGTATGGTGGGATTTTGGAGCTGGGGTTTGCTGTCTTTTTCTTATCCCAATTCGATTTTATCGAGAATTTTGATTTTATTTTTTTTGGCATCCACGCGCCTTGTTTGAATTTGTGAAAACGCGCCAATGTTTCGCAGAAATCGTAGAGTCACATTGCTACGTTTGACGCCTGCCTGTCTTGCGCCTTTTTAGTTAGCTAGTGTCTCTTAAATCTTAATTATATTTATACTGAAATTTTTTAATTGATTTTACTTTGCTTTTGATTTAGATATTTTTATGAGTAAAATAATGTTAAAAATTAATATTTAAGTCTAAATTTAAATTTTAATATTATATATTACTCATTATTAGATAATAAATATATACATAACTTATAAATTATTTAATTGATAAATACATATCGATTAAGACTCAAATTAAGACTTAAATATTATAATACTTAATATGATTATTACGAATACTCTAATCTAATAAAATCTTTCACTTAGTGCGATGTGAATTTAAAATTTCACACTATTATCAAATATTTTTACAATATTAAGAAATCTTAAATTCTTTTAAAAGCAATCATATTTGAGAATGAGAATGATTAGTCTATATATATATGAGAATAATAAGAGTCACTTTCCATTTCACTCTTTTTTTTTTATCTTACTACAATAGTACATTAATATTAGCTAAATTGGATATAATAATGTATTCTCCATTATAAGCGATTGCATTATAAAAAAGTGAATTAAGTATATTTTAATTTACATAAAAGAATACAATACAAATATTGATAAATATGGTCTAATATGTTTGTTAGGACTTAAAGCTCGTTATAATGTATGTTTGGACTTAAGGAATACAAATACAAATATAAAGTCAAATTAAATAACAAATAATAAACTCTCGCACGTATTGAGAGACCTAAAATGTTGACTTCGGTGACAAGACAAATTAGTTCGCTAAACTAAAGAATTGTTGGAAAAAATACGAATTAAGCGGAAACATAAATCAAGTTGAAACAACACAAATCTATTGACTTATCTCACATCAATCATGTCAAAATAAAATGTCGAGTTTATGGATAGTTTGAGCTTTCCATAATATGTGAGTAAAAAATAATAATAATAATAATTCGGATCAAGATGTTACATCAATTCTAAACTAAACCTAATAAAATGTAGCAAAGAAGTAGATGAATAATAACCATGTATGTCTAACGTACATGTATAGTTCCAATTTAGAACTATATTGATCTTGAGGCTTTAATCGTGTTTAGTAATAAATAAATAATTGTGTTAGAACAAGATTTTTTCAACACGTACCCGCTGAGAAATATGTTGACCAATACGTCCCCCAAACTCTAATATAATATGTTCCCATTCTGTTATATATACTGCTATGAATTATGATACAATCGTCTTAACACTCTTGAAGTATAAATGTACAACTTTCACCGACTCATCAATTTTATGGCCATTAATGGTATTTGGGATAGAAATGGACTGACAAGAGTAGCTGAGTAGTGGACAAATATGCTTCTCATTCTAACCTATATCATTTTTCTATATTTAATATTGCCTTTTTGAAAGGTCCCTCCCTCATAGATGGGCCATATTAATTATTTACATCATCGTGCTACGACCGCAAAATAAATTTCATGATCATTTAAATCTAAATCTCCGACCACTCAGTTTGAAAAAAAAAAATCAAATCAATGTTTAAATGACAAATAAAAATAAAACACATTGAAAAAGAAATTGATGGACCTGTTATTTCGAGTAAAACATGGAGGCATAAGTAAAAGTCTCTCATAAAATAAATAATAATTAAATGTAGGTGAAATATTTAAATGGATCGAGCTTAATATCTCAGCATGTTCGCGAGACTCGATAATTATTATTTGATGGGTATGTCTAAATTCCCCTTCAATTATTGACTGAAGAGAAGAGAGTACCAATGTTTACGGTCCATGATTTTTATATTTATATTGTGTGTGCCAATCACGCAAATAGGTTATTTATTGTTATCCACACATCCGGGTCCGCTACCACTATGGTTAGAATTACTGGTTACAATTAGACATTTGATTTTTATCACATCTTATAATACAAATATTATTTAATTATTCCGTCTTCTCACTTCCAAGATGCTGGAAAATCGGCAAGATAACGTGACAGCGGATCACACGCCACGTAATCAAATAAAATAGGTAATCAGAAATATGTACGAATAAATAAATGATCCAATAATAATAATGGGATGGTCGGCTGGTTGCCTGGTGAAGACTATACGTCACGTGGAATGCAAATTCATCCACAACTCCTTTGACTGAATTTTTAAAAGGAATTAGGGATTGGAACCAGATATGGTATTTTTATTCTAGTTTTGATTTGGAAGCGCAGAAGGCAGTCGAAATTGAAAACATCATATGGTTTTGTTCATTTATTTATTCTATTCTGGCAAAGGCTGTGAGGTGAGGTGAGGTGAGGTGAGGCTCAAAAAACCAAGCGAAAAAATGTGAGAGTTGGAGATTGAAAATGACGCGTGGATTTTGGGTTTGGGACTCAAAATCGCAGGGAAGAGGAGACTCCTAAATCCTAAATCCGACGTATTTCTTGCAACAGTTTCATTAAGTTGTTGCTCTGCTCCTGGATAATATGTGTGTGTCTTAGTGTTGATGTCGAAGGCATAAGCGACCGCCAATGTCGCACATAAGATTAAGGGCCCATTAATGATGCAAATGAGAAATAAAAGTCGATCATTCTTTAAACTACAACCAAATTGCATGCACTAATTTTCACATTTTCTTTGCCTTTGATGCAGCAATTGACGACAACGCTTTAGTTGTTATGTACCAATTGAGTTGTCTTATAAAAATGTTACCATCAAACGAAGCCCTACGTATAAATGACGATGGGCGCGTTTGGCACCTCTTGTAATAGTGCATATATCTACATAAATAAGAGAGAATAATTATCTTATTAATAATTAATAAAGTATAAATTTAAATATTAAAATTTTATTTTTTAAATACCAAAATACATTTAGTATTCTTATACTCTCTTAAAAAAAAATAATTTTTTCAAAACATATTTTCTTACATCTTTACAAATTTTTAAGAATTCACCTACAGATATTCCATTTCTCTGAAGTCTCTCACAAAAAACTCTTTTTATACTTCCTCAAAGAGTTCTTGACCTAAACTCTCACATTCTACACTTTTTGGATACATTATAAGTGCATTCTACTTCTCTATTTATAAGCGAAGTTTACTGCATGAAGGCGTAAACAATCTTGGTCACTTTTCAGCAATTCTTTCAAATTTAATTGCTTCGGTGCTAACTTTGGTAAAGACTCGAAAATTTTGTGCTAGCGACATGCATTTGCTGTCAAAAGTTGCATGCTAGCCACATGCATGTATGTACTCAACAACGTGGGCTTGACTTTCCAATAAATGCTATTGAAATATCTGTACCATTTCAATTTATTGAGTCTGATTATCACGAAAAACTTCTAAAAATTTCATCACTTCTGTGATGGATAAGAATTCGTAATCTGTTTGAAATTTTCTCATCAATTACTAACACGAAGTTAAGTTGTTGGCAATTATTAATTTGTTCGCTAAATTGAAAGCTTGCAATCTAAATGTAGTAGATTTTAATATATTAATTAAGTAAGAAGGACATGATTTTATAATATATGTAGTTTTGAGCTATGCTCTATTAATCATATATTTTTCTGCTTTTATTATACTAATTGTTTCACATGCTTAATTTGGCATTACTTAGCATAACTCCTTGATTGAGATTAGACACTTTTGGTGTCTTATGATGTTTGGATTTCAAACATGAAATTAAGGCATTGCGGGTGGTGGGGATGAAGCACCCACCAAATGGCTCGCTCTATTTGAAACTGATGTTCCTCTCACGTCGGTGTTAGTTCTTGCCTAGAATTCGGCAAGAAGAATGGACTTACGTGGGTGGGCATCATCCCATGATCGTCTTGAGTTCCCTCCAAAGCCATTTCACTATTCAAACTGTTCTCTGATTCACCATACATCTCATGACCTAGCCCACCATGTATCTCATGATCTGGCTATGGTATCTTCAGCAAATAAGAAGTTACATATAAACTAAGGCAACAATTGAAAATGAGAGATGATATGATACTTAAGATGAAGAAGCTAGTAATCTTTTATTGTTTTAGTTCTTCCATCGTTGCTAGGTCAAGCTCTGCCCATTTTTTGTTTAAGAAAATGCATATGTAGAAATGAAACAACTACTTGGTGTTATGAAGATACTAAGAAGTAAAATCGAAGCCATAGTTTGTTGACTTGGCTTTCTTGTTGCACATATAATGTTAATGTATATTCTTTGCTTGTAATTAAAGATTTTTCTTGGTGATATAAGAATATAAAATTACTTTAATTTTTCTAATCGATTCTCTTAATTATTGATAAAAAACCAGCATTAAATGATTTAATACAGTATAATATAAATACAGAGTGTCAAACACATCAAATATGTATTCATTTTTTTTTTAAGGAAAAAAGAGAATAAAATAAATTTAATAGTGGACCAAAAAATTGAATAATATAAAGTTAGGCCTAGAACTAACCTCTTTGAGCCAGGCTTAATTTTTATCAGGACCTACCAAATGCTGTCATGGCCCAATTATTGTTTTGCATGTTGACTAAACTACTCAGTTCGGTATAACCCTTTTTTTTGATAGAAGCGGTTTGGTATAACTTGAATGAAGTAGACCTTCATCTTCTAACAGTGTTTCTACTTTCTATGGGTAAAAATTTGTAATAAAAAAGTTATTGAATATTTGGTAAGTAAATAAGGATTTTTGTTAAAATTATTAAATTATTTTAATAGATAATAATTTCAATGAACTAATGAACATAACGACCAAGCGATTAGCAAAAGAAATTTAAATCCAAAGAATAACAAAGCAGAGAAGATGAAATTTCTAGTTGGTTTTTTCCTGGCTCTTCGAATAATTCTCTCCTTAGAAATGATTACCTTTGACAATATATTCGTGGTATACGGTAACAAAATGCCCATTTTTAGGAAACTAATTACATAATCTATATATGGTTATAAGAGACTTATTAAGGGAAAAAAAAAAAAGCAACAGTGAAATAATCTCACCGTCATCCGTTCGGTTTGATGCTTGAATTCTAAAAGACATCATTTAGCTTTTCAATTTGTCATCAAAAGCGACGGCTTGCTAAAACAGTGTATCTCGTAAGCCATCGGCATTTCGGATAAATTATTTGCCTCGGAAAAGATTTAATTAATTTTGATTGATTTATGTACTAAAAGATCTTATTACGTCAAAGTTATTATATAATAAAATATTTTTTTGTAATCATATGATTAAAATTATGATATATTTTTTATTATTTATCACTTTACATGTGTGGTCTAACTTTGAATAACTCTAAAATAATTACATCTTACATAAATTATTAAATTCAAATTAGATAGAATATTTAATACCTAATAATTAAATAGGAAAAAAAACACGAAGAATGGTGAAGATGCATGCTTGCATACACCAACTCGTTGGACAGCAGGCGGACAGCCCATCTCAGAGCGGCCAAAATCATGTGAGTTATTACACGATTACTTGATTTTAAATATGAATTTGTTATCACTTGCTTAATCGTGTGAACTCTCGTGAAAAAGAAAAAAGAAAAAAATGTAAAAAAGTCTAATTCTCGATACTTTTCAACTGCAATACAATGAAAGTTTCTTTTTTATTATTGTGGATGTTTCTAATAATAATTTCCGAAATTGGTTTTAAAACAAGTAATGTACATTAAATTCAAAGAGTAATAGAGTTTATTAAACTCTTCGTAAATAAATCTAATTAAATACGTTACCAAATTTATTACAATTGGGTCAACTGGCTCCTTTTCTTAACAATAGCCCAATTTTTTTTTTTTTTTCGAGGCTTAGGTCTTAACTTGGCAAAAATTCAACGGTCTAAATTATGAGGCTTGTCAAAGACAAAGACTGCAATTACACAAGTCAAACATATTATCTTGCCAACTCTCACTGGCTAATCTTATATTCAACCATCAAAACCATCTTCTCTCTCTTTCGAATTCAACCAATATCACAAATGGACTTATCCCAAACATCTGATTCTCCATTAACAAGCTTCTGTATGTTCATTCTCTGCTTACTGCTAGCAAGAACAGTCTCAGGAAAAATCGACCCTCAATATCTAGCCTGTGTTACAAAAACCTGTGGCGATGGCCAAAATATAAGCTTCCCGTTCTATATCGAAAACCAACAAGAAGCCTTTTGTGGGTACCCTGGATTCAACCTCTCATGCAATGACAGAGGGAACCCAGTTCTCAAATTCTCCGGTGATACCAGCTACATTGTCGAGAAAATTTTCTACGATAATCAGTCTGTTCTTGTATCAAACGCAGCCTTTTCTGTAACAAACAGAAACGGTGCTTGTACATTTCCTCGCATAAAAAACGTCTCTCTCACCGCGGAGTTCCAGCTGGCTCCTGATCGAAAACAAGTGGTGTTGCTATATAACTGCAACAACTCATTGCCTGAGAAACTGTTACAGTACAAGCTGCTGGCTGATAATTGTTCGAGTGATACAGTTTTGGGAATGTTTGAGGACGATTCTGATTTGGATTCTGCTTCCAAGCAATGTAAAGAATCAGCGGTGGCACCTGTGGCCGTGGATATGAATGGAGATGGGATGAGTGGTAATATTGGGATTGAAGAAATGGTGAGAAAAGGGTTTTTGTTGAAATGGAAAGCGAGTAACTGCAGCGTTTGTGAGGAAAGTGGTGGCAAGTGTGGCTTCGATGCGGATACTTTCCATTTCCAGTGTTATTGCCCTGACAGGCCTCATGCTAAGCATTGTGCTCCCGGTATGTATGTTTCTTTCTCTTCAATTATTACTTATCACAAACGCTTTTAGATTTTCTTTCTTGATACTGTAAGTTAGCTGAAAATTTAACTTCTCTGAATTTTTTTTCTTTTAACCTCATCATCTTCATCGGGCACGATTAGCTAGGGGTAACTCATGCCTCAAAATACTTGAGAGCGTGAGTCGAACTCCAGTGATATACTCTTAAAATTTTAGGAATATAGATAAGTGTTATTTATCATATATTAGAGACCATCTTGAATTAGGACATATATACCATGGTATTGATTGATATGGCCATGGCCATCTTATTGCAATGTTCGCTCTTTTCCAAAATTTTAGGAATATAGATAAGTGATAATATTGGGATTTGGGAACCCCACTTTCTGTTAAAAGAAAAGAAAAACTCAAAATTTTGAAGTAGTGCCATTAAAATTATCGTCCCCTCACCTATAACATACCATATACAGTACATACTAATGTAAAACTTCAAACAACTGAAAATTACAGCTTTTAATAGAGAGTGAGGAACCTGTAGCAAACATTATCGCGTTATAGACTTACCCAGAGAATAGATAAAGTGGTCTCACAAATGAGTTTTAATTTCTTGTGGCTAAACACGAGAAAATACCAATCGTGCATCTCCAGAACTCTCTCTCTTTCTTTTTTCTTTTTTTAATCCCTAATATACATTGTGGGCTAATGGCCACATGGGGCAACAAGCTGGGCGCATTGTGTCCACTCGTTCTGATAGTGGGTGCGAAAATGTGGCGGCCTCTGGTCCAAAACTCTGTCTGAATTCGGTGCACTTAACCCACCAAAATGGGCACTCGGCCGTAATAAAATAATAACGGGGGAGTTGAGCTTGAAGTAAGTTGGACAATTGTCAGAATATTAATTTGACAGAGGAAAGATCCCGGAGTTTGTGTAAGAAGTGTAGATCATTTTCTTTAACTTAGGTGTGAAATCCCACATCACTCACGAGTAAATTTTTAGATTAATTTATAAATTATGACTTCTATTAATAATAAAATGATAAAGAATTATTTATTCAAAGCAGACAACATCTACTTACTTGTTAAGTTATTGAAACGTGGATTTCGTTCCATCCAAACTGTTACATTAGGCCGTTATATTTTTGTTTACACGCTCTAACCTTGTAGTACATTGGTGGGTTTGAGTCAACAAGGACATTGGATTCGGCCTCACAATCGCAAAAGTGCTTTGATATTTCTTGTTCAATTCTTCTGGCCCATCCCAAAGAAATCGGATAGGACATATACAATTGCAAAACGAATTGCTGTTTCACCACACTTGCCCCCTTCTTTTCACTGTGCTAAAATATCAACTTGAAACCTACAATTTGACAAATTTCCCTGTGTTTATTTGAAGCATAATATAATAAAATAAAATAAAATAAAATTCGAAGAATGAATTTTTCTTTAGTGACATAAAATTTTATTTTATTGTTGAAGTGCATTTTATTTTGTAATGTTTTGTAGCCGAAGTTTGATTTCAGCCGTCCATTGACTGAGTTATAAGGTAGGAGCTACCAGGACCTGTTTAGTTAAATAGTATTTCTTTCCCAAAGAGTAGACTTTGAAGTTTGAACTGACACCTAAGACAATAATCATATTTATGGCCCTTGTTACTTTATATAATATAGTAGTAATATTATAGATTTGACAAGCACTCCCAGTTCCCCCCAACTCCTATTTCTATTATTTTATATTTTTACAAACGTTAGATTTTTTTTTTTTTTGAAATCTAATGCTTATTATTTACTGATATTTGTTACATAAGGTCGCAAACCTCCTAGTCATATTACTTATTACAGGGGAAAAAACGAAGAAGAATAAGAATAATACATTAATACTTGTTTGTTTGACAAAAATATACGTCAACTAACCTACAGTTGAATAATTAATTTCCAAAAAAGAAAAAAATTGGTTCAATAACTGCCCAACTGGTTGATCATATTATTTTCAGTTTGTAATTAATTTGACATGGAAGACATTTTGCATATTCTTTTAATTTTTTTGGCTTGCACAAGACCAGCGGGCTGTTTGGTATGATTTTATAAATAGTTTTTGAAAAACTGTTTTCCAAAATTTGAGACTGTGTTTGGAAATATAGAAAAAAATTATTTCAATTGTATGCTCTTTTAATTTTAATTTTAGTCCTATTTTAGATTGTTTTTAGGAAACTCAAAAGTAATTTTGAAAAGTCAAAAAATTAATTTTAGTGTTTGGTATTCTTTTAAAATTTATATTTAGTAAAATCACTTTATTCTACAATAAATTTTGAAAACATGGAAGTAGTAGCTTTTCAAAATTTAATTTTGAGAATATATTTTATACTTAATGCAATTCTATATATATCTTCATATATATTATAAAATTTTGAAATTATCCTTATTAATTAGGAAATAATATAATTATAAAGAGATTATTACCATTACTAATTATATTGAGATAAAAAAATAAAAATTAATGATATAAAATATTTATTTTAATTATCAATTATTATATATACACACTAAAAAATATTTTATATACATATTTATAAATATATAAATAAATTTTATTTAATATTATGTTCAATTTAATCATCTATTTTCTTATAATAATTTAACATTAAAATTTACCAAACATATATGATTATTTTTAAAACTCACAGTATTTATAAAAATAAGTTTTAGGTGGCTAGTATTTGCTGTTTCACTTTTTTATTTATGTACTTCTGAATTAAGCCATTAAATTACTATTAGACGACTTAAAATTTGATTATTCAATCACGGACGTTAGCTCAGTTCAAATTGAGTTTGTCTCATAATTAGACCTTTATTTTGTTTCATTCGGAGGTGACTTGAAGTTGCTGTTACATGTTCAAACATTTTCCTAGAATCTTCAAAATCCACCCAGAAAAATCCAAGCGATAGAATTGCCTTTTGTTGTTTTTGATTGTTTGGTTCAAGAGAAGTTATCTGCATTAGATTCTGAATGGTATTGTAAGTAGATAATTTTAGTATTATAACAAGCAAATTGTTCATAAATAATGATACAGTGAATAATAATACAATGACATAATGTATGATGTTGATTGCATTATTACTTACATACTGAATTAAGAAAAATTAACACCAAATCAAAGTCTGCATCCTAGTGGTGGATAACTATAAAGGGAGAGTAATTGAACCACTGGGGGCTGTTTGTCTGATCCTGAATCCTCAAAGCCTTGTTCTTCATCAATGCGCTCCCATCTGGGGTTGCCGAATTTGTTCAGCTTCAGATCACTCTTCAATATAGGAATCATTTTGTTTACAGACACCATCTTTTTGAATCCATTTCTATCAACAAAGTCAAAATATGAAGCTTGCAAGCCTAGAAACTGTGGCACTGGCCCCTACATAAGCTACCCTTTCTTCATCCGAGACGCTGGCACAGATTTCAGTGGTTATCCAGGCTTTCAAATTCACTGTAAACAGGATAAACCCATTTATAAAACTTCAAAAGGTTACTTCTCCATACAAAACATTTCTTACGAAAACCAGTCATTTCGGTTAGTTGATGAAGGGTTGTTCAATGATTCATGCGTTGCTCCAGTTCATAATTTCTCATCTGATCGTTCTTCCCTTGACTTCAGTATCGACCATGCCGATCTCTACTTCTTTCACAGCTGCAACAATTCGTTCTATGTCAATCACACAAAATCTAAGGTTACATGTGCTTCTAATGCCACAATTGCATGTGATTCTTTAATTGCTTCACCTGTTCAATTAGAAGCAGAGGAAATTAATCGAACAATAGAAAGTTTCAACTATGTGAAGTTGTTAAAGGATGGATTTGCACTGAAATGGACTGGATACAATTGTGCCGAGTGCAGAGGAAGTGGCGGCCAATGTGGATTTGAAGAGGGAAATAGTGTATGTTTCTACCCAGATGGATCTCATCTTCGGAACTGCAATGATGGTAGGCTTATAGCTTTAAACTTTTATCTTTTTCCCTAATATCTCTAGATCATGAGCTTGCTTTCAAGAGGAAAAGAGATGAACCCTTGCCTGTCTGATAAATCTAGCTAATTAGTTCTCAAGCACATGTTTTAATAAGGTTCATGGTCTGTTTTCTTTAGTCTATTGCTGATAGGTGCAATCGCAGAGTCCTACAGGATCCCGAGGTTTGTTTACTTTTAAGTTCATTACCATCCCTTGATTTTCTTGTGCATGCATTTTCTCTTTGCCCCATCTCCTACTTCACCGACAGAGTGTTGGTTTTTTTAGAAACAATGTAAAAATGAAAAAATAACATAGAAATTTAGGATTGTAAAATTACATTTATTTCATTACTGCAGTATCTGAATTTATACAAAGAAAAAGAAACAAATGATACCAAAATATCTGCCTATATATCTTTAACAGATATATGATAACATAAATTAAAAAAATCAATTGTTCCTATAATTTTACAAAATATTATTGACAGCATAATCATAACATGTTGTTTTTATTTTTGCCCAAATCCTACAGCAAATATACCACTGTCATCACTCTTTCTTATTATTTTTGCTGCAGACACCAATCTTTTTCTTTAACAGTTCAAATTTAGATTTTAATATTCCTTTTGTCAAAATGTCAGTTAATTGATCTTCAGTCTTGCAATGCACAAGCATCACTTCATCGTTCTTCTGGACTTCTCTAACAAAATAATACTTGATTTTGAAATGCTTTGTCTTTTGATCGAATACTAGATTGTTAGAAATAGCTATGGCAACTTGGTTATCAACAAAGATTTCAATTGCATCATTTTGGACCATCTTCAAATCTGTTATAAGCTTCCTTAGCCATATGGCTTGATTGACTGTAGCAATAGCCACAACATATTAGCCTCGGCAGTCGACTGAGATACAATTTCATGATTCTTTGAACTCCAACAAAAACAACTTGAACTAAGGCTAAACAAGTAGCTTGATGTGCTCTTCATATTATCATAAGATCCAGCCTAATCACTGTCAGCAAAATCATACAAAACCAACTTGTCTGCCTTCTCAAGCTTTATTCTAAGATCCAAAGTTCTCTTGATATACCTAAACACTCTCTTAGCACCCTTATAGTGCAACTTACTTGCACAATGCATATACCTGGACAACAAACTTACAACAAATATTATATCAGGTCTTGTTGTTGTTGGATACATCAAACAACCTATAATACTCCTGTATAATGCCTCATCAATCTTTTCAGCACCATCATCTTTACTAAATTTCTCATTTTGTGCTAAATAAGTACATACTGACTTACAATCCTCCATGTTAAATTTCTTCAGCAGTTCTTTGACATATTTTGCTATCCAATGAAAATCCGTCGCTGTGACTTTTGAATCTCCAATCTTAGAAAGAAAACCATCTCTCCTAAATCAGTCATTTCAAATGCTTGCATCATTTGAACCATAAATAATTCCACCAGTTTTACATTGCTTCATATGACAAGCAAATCATCAATTTAAAGTGAAACAACTATCAGTTCATGATTAATAACTTTGATATACATAGTTGATTCACCCATGCTCTTATTAAAGCCTATCTTCAGCAAATAATCATCAATCCTACTGTACCAGGCTCTTGGGGCCTGCTTCAAACCATATAATGCATTTTTTAACAAGTATACTTTCTTTAGATCAGCCACAAAACCCTGAGGTTGCTCAACAAAGATTTCTTCTTTTAAATAGCTGCTTTTGTGCTGTAGGTGCTACAAGCGATCTAATGGTATCCATCCGTGCTACAAGTGCAAAAGTTTCAGAAAAGTCTATACCAAATAGTTGAGTATATCTTTTTACAACCAGCCTTACTTTGTATTTTTTTACAGAATCATTGGTGTTAAGTTTGGTTTTATAAACCGATTTCACACCAATAGCTCTCAAGTTTAATTCTTGTGAATCATCTTGATCTTATCTTCTATTGCTATAACCCACTTTGGATCCTTATTAGCCTCATCATATTCTGCAGGTTTAAGCACATCCCTATTGCAATTTTGATAAAATTTTGTAAGTGGTCCGATATCTCTTATTGGCTCATCATTAATTATATCATCATCTTACAATTCTAATTCTTTTTCTTCTAAATAAACTTGTTTAGGTTCTGCTGTAACCTAATTCCATCTTGCTGCTTCATTAAATTTGACATCTCTGCTTATTATGATTTTTTCCATCAAAGGTTGATAAACTCTATAACTTTTGGTGAGATTGTTGTATCCTACAAATACTCTATATTCAGACTTTTGATCCAACTTCCCTTTTTTTACATTTGGAACATGAGTAAACATAAACAGCCAAAAACTCTCAAGTTATAAATGGAGGGTTTAAAACCATACTAGGCTTCAAAATGTGTTTTTCCTTTTAAAGTCTTTATTGGTAACCTGTTTTGTAGAAATACAGTTGTATTGATAGCCTCAGCCTAAAACATTTTGGCATTTCCTTCTCAATAACAGACATCTAGCCATCTTCATAATTGTCCCCCTTTTCCTCTCACTGACACCATTTTGTTGAGGTGTATAAGTAGCTGTAAGTTGATATTCAATTCTTGCAGCTTTGCAAAACTTAACAAATTTATCAGTTGTATACTTAATCCCATTATCAGATCTAATCACCTTGATTCTACAACCACTTTGGTTTTCAATCCATATTTTACATTTCTAAAACACATAAGCAACTTTAGACTTTTGTTTAAGAAAGTAAACCCAATATATTTTGTTAAAATTATCAATAAGAATCATAAAGTACCTGTTATCACTTAAGGATATAGCCCTCATAGGTCCACAAACATTAGTGTGGATCAACTGAAGCTTCTCAACTGCTTTTCATGCCTTATTAACAGGGAATGGCAATCTGGCTTGCTTTCCTAGTTGCCAAACTCCATATACTGCTACTCTTCCTCTATTGAAAGTCATTCCCTGCACAAGACCATTTTTCTGCATGTAATCTAATGCGGAATAATGAGAATGTCTTATCCGCTTATGCCATAAATCAGCCTAATGCAAAGCATATAGATATGCAATAGATTTATCCACTAGATTCATCCTTGTTCCAATTTAAACTGAGACTTTTGCTGTTCATTTTCACAGAGAACAACACTACACCATTTGGGTCAGTAATGACACACATGTTATTTTTAAATACAACAAAATAACCTTTCTCAAGCAATTGTCCCACATTCAGCAGATTTTGATTAATTTTAAGAACAAGTAAAACATTAGAAATTAACTTTATACCTGCTAAGCTTTTTATTACAACAGTCTTTTTGCCTTTCACCTCAATATACTACCCATTGCTAACTTTAACTCTTGACACCTCTGACTTATTTACTTCTTTGAAAAGAGATTTATCAAAAGACATGTGATTTATACATCCACTGTCTATAAGCTAATCATCATTTGAACTGCTACTTAAAAAACAAGACACAATAAAAAGTTACTCCTCTTGTTGTTGATCAACTGCTTGAGCCTAATATCTTTTTTGTTGTTTGTTTTTACACACTCTCTCCATATGCCCCATTTGCTTACATGCCCTGTATTGAATTTTAGGCCAAAACTAACATTTCCTTTGTGGATGAGAGGTTTTCTTACAGTGAAGACATGAGAAATGCTTGCCCTTACTGCCTCTATTGACCTTGCTTTCCCCTTTCTTATAATTCTTCTTATTTCATTGTTTTTTTTTACTGCCACTTTGTGCTTGATTAGCCTTCTTCACTTGAAATGCTCTTTCAACCGTCTTTTCATTTTTGTAAGCTCTTTTTTGTTCTTAAGCTTACAGTGCATTGATGAGTTCTCCCAATGTTATTATTGACATATCTCTGGACTCTTCAAGTGAAGAGATTTTAGATTCAAATCTCTCAGGCAATGACACCTGAATCTTCTCTACAATTCTTCTATCGGAAAGCTCTTCCCCGAGCATTCTAATCTTATTGGCAATCATCGGTAACTTATATGTATAATCCTTAACTACTTTTGTTTCTTTCATTTTCTGCATTTCAAATTTCCTTTTCAGGTTCAAGACCTGCATTTGTTTTGTCATGATGTTTCCTTGATATTCTGCCTTCAAAAGATCCCATGCCTGTTTTGCTGTTTCACAAGTCATGATCTTTATAAAAATTATCTCTAAAACTGCATAATGGATGCAAGTCTTGGCCTTACATCTCATTTTTCTTTTATCTCTATTATTCCTCATATGAGTTAATGGTGGATCTTTGGGGTCTGCTTCCACCAAGTCTCATAAGTCACACGCTTGTAGGTATGACTTCATTTTCACAGCCCATACTTGATCATTTTCACCTTTGAAAACTAGAGGTGCTAATAAGAAATTATTTCCTATCATATTGAATTTTAGATAGAAGACTAAGTGTTTGATTTGGTCTAAGAAACCTCACTAAATTCACTCACACACTTTGTTGGTTTTTTAGAAAATAATAAAAAATTAACACATAAAATTTAGAACTGTAAAATTACATTTATTTCATTGGTGTAGTATCTGAATTTATACAAAGAAATAAAACAAACAATATTAAAATATCTGCTTACATAGCTTTAATAAATATTTGATAACATAAATTAAAAAAAAATTATTCTTATAATCTTACATAATATTATTGACAACATAATCACAACTTATTATTTTTATTTGAGTTTTGTTAAGTTATATTCACGTAACTTATATTATACAAAAAAAAACTAAAATTTATAATAAAATTATAAGCCCTACGTATTTTTGTGTAGAAAATAAGTTACACGACTGTGTAACTTAGCTGGATCCTTTTTATTTTTGCTCTTGCGGAAAATAGCACTGTCATCGCAGAGACTTCCCGAAAAGAAAATGTTTTCCTCTGATTGATAGACTTATTGCAACTTGTCACCTTCTGGTGTTTCAACTATTTCCTCAATGTCAAAGCTTCTTTTCCCATTCCACGCCATTTTCAAAGTTCTGCCCCACAAAACAACTTCAAAGTTAGTGACCATTCAGCAGTTTATGTTTGATTATGAACAGAATGCACAATCATTAAAAACCCACTACGGACCTGATTGATCTGCTTTCGAATAGAATTAGATCCGCGTATTTTGCTTTCGCTCTGTTATTTAGACGTGTCAACAAAGTCGCAGAAAGACAACTTCAAACGACCGTCATAATTTTGAATGCTTAAGTTTTTGATGACTAAACTAGGTCAAGTCTTTCGAGCACTAAGGGACTGTGGAGAGTGGGTTGAAATTTTTTTATCTTGAGTCCTTGGCTGGTCGATCAAAGACTCAACTTGCACCTATTTCAGAATGATTCTATGCATCTTACCAATGAACTTTCTACCTCAACTGGCGGCTTAACAGAAGAACATAAGAAGTAACGGTCAGAGAATAACACAATAGAATAAATAACAAGATTTACAGAGGCTTCCCAACACTAAATTACCAATGGCTCATAGGTCTTATCTTGTGTTCTTCATTCTCTCGTATCTTTTACCTCTTTCCTTAGCTCAAGAACAAAGGAGATACAATCAAAGTTGTTCATCTTTTTCTTGTGGAAAATTCCGCAATATCAACTTCCCCTTTTCTAAACGAACACACCCTGAGTGTGGATTCTGCTTAGTAGATGACTGCGACAAGCCATTTCAAAAGATTCAACTGGGAAAGGATGAGCCCTGGTTATATGTCACTAGCATCTCTCAGGATAGAACTGTTACACTTTATGATCAAGTGTTTCAAAGGCATTTGGACAACCGCAGCTGTGAATCCTTCAAAAATATTTCCCTTCCCAGCTCTTCTTCCATGTCTTTTGAAATCCTATCAAATTTAACCCTGTTCAAATGCCCCACAATTCTTGACAATATTCCCATGAATTTCAGTTTGCCCTGTGAGGACTCCATGATCTATTACAATCACCCAGATGACGATGATTTACCAAGTCTTCCACCTCAGTGTTCACTTATTCAGCTCCCAGCGGCAGTGAATAAGACTCGCTACGCGACTGACTTGTTTGATTTGTTAACCGGCAGTTTCTCACTTGAAGTACGCCCTGACTGGCAAGCAAGACGACAATGTATTGAGTGTCCTTCGAGAGGAGGAGGCCAATGTCTAATTAACAGCAAGGGGTATTTTCAGTGTTCAAATGGAATAATAGCTACGGAAAGTTACGGTAAGGTTCTCTTCAGGACTAATACACTGACATATGCATAGATATACAACTTCTCAAGTTTTACTTATCATTTCATTACGATCTATACAAAACTCATTCATACAAACAGCCACGGCATAGTATGATTGGAAGAGTGAAAATTCCATGGGATGAAATGGAATCATCTCTCTCTCTCAAGGATTCTCTTTTAGTTTCTAGTGTGAAATTCTATCTGCTGTGTGTAGTGTAGAATCTTGTTAGGAATTTGGATTGTGCCAATTTAGTTTCGTAGTCGCATAGGCATTTTATGTGGACGGTATCTTCCTGTTCTTTCTTATTAGAAAAGAATCAGAGAGTCAACATCTTTCGGTTTCTTCCAAGCATTTGTCTAGACGCAACGTGAGAAAGAAGCAGAGAGGACAACTTGAACCTATCGTGATATTTTGTGTTTTTTTGTTTTATTTAGCTTTTGAAGAGTCAATAAGTCAAGGCTTGCTTTGTGGTTGCAATTAATTAATGGAAAAATAGAGTAGTAGTCCATGCCGACCTATAAGCAAAGAGTTCATTGGC
This sequence comes from Murraya koenigii, assembly GCA_025617385.1. Taxonomy (NCBI): domain Eukaryota; kingdom Viridiplantae; phylum Streptophyta; class Magnoliopsida; order Sapindales; family Rutaceae; genus Murraya; species Murraya koenigii. The sequence goes on from CM046815.1 coordinate 28,042,563, forward strand.
CAATGGCCATGCCTGATCTGCATGACTACCGTCGACATTTCTTTTTTTAGTCTTTTTCTTCCCGTCTTCTCTATAAATTTCCAAGTCAACTTGCGTGTTTTGAAGGATAAACATTAAAATTATGGAGGAGAAGCTATAACTGACAACCGAAACTACACAGTTGATCCTAGGTGTATGTACCTGCTATTGCTTCTGTTGTCAAGAATTTTGGAATGGCTCGTTACTCTTATCTTGTGTTCTTTGTTATCTCCCGTCTTTTACTTCTTTCTTTGGCTAAAGAAGAAAGCAAACCGAATCAAACATGTCCACATTGTCCCCCCCCGTTTGGAAATCTCGGCAAAATTTTCTTTCCTTTCACCAATAAGACGCTTCCTGAATGTGGGTTGATGGTAGTAGATAAGTGCAACGAACCAGTTCAGAGAATTCAGCTGGGGAAGGACGGGCCGTTTTATAATGTTTTAAACATTGCCCAGGATTATTCAGTCACACTTGAAGACCAAGTGTTTCAAAGTCACTTGAACAAATGTAGCTGTGACTCCTTCAGAAATTTGTCTCTCCCCAGCTCTCCTTTTCTCTCTTTTCGTTTCAAATCCAAACTAAGCCTCTTCAGATGCACCCACAAGCTTGACAACAACCTCACAAGTTTCCATTTTTCCTGCAACAACGACACCTTTATTTATTACAATCACCCGGATGATGATTTACCAAGCATTCTTCCACCTAACTGTTCAAGTATTCAGCTACCAGTGAATAAGACTCGAAAATCTGATAGCTTGTTCAATATGTTAACTTCTGTTTTCTCTCTTCAAGTGGACGTATCACGGGAATGTCATGAATGTCACCGGAGACGGGGCCAGTGTCAAATTGATAGCAAGGGAAATGTTCAATGTCCAAACGAACGAACAGGTATCAAAATTACATAAGGTATTAGGACTAGTTCATCTTCATGAGCGTATACACGTTTTCATCTTCATGAGCGTATACACGTTCGTTCATAGTCTTTCTGCTCTGAACTACTCACTTTTTATACAGTTGTAAAAGCTAAGTCTATTTAGATAACATGCCACAAACGAATTCCTCTCTTTCCACACGGATTTCTTTATTTGGTTTATTTCAACTGGCTCCTTACCCAGGATTGCAAAAAGCTGCTAATTCATCTCAGAAAGATAAAAATATCAGTTTGAGATGTGCAGTCTCTCTGTTTCTGTGCAATACTGTCAAGAATTTGGATGCTCTAATTACATAACTGCAGTATTTATTGTCTAAACTAACACCATTTTATTTGTATTTGTGTTGCAGTACATGAAAAATTGAAATTGAAGCTAGGCCTTGGACTAGGTAATGTACCTCTCTAATCTTTTCTGCATATACTCCTCTGCAGCCTTCAATGGGAATTGGAAAAAAAAAATCATTTGTAATTTGTGTTTTCCGGCACAACACCATGTTGGTAAAAAAAAAAAATTAAAGCTTTTCATTATGCACATTAGGTGGCGGATCAATTGTCCTGATTGCACTTTTGTCCTTCTGTATCATATGCTATCGCAAGAGACGAAAATATGCTTCTGCAAACAACATCCACTCAGGCAATAATTCTTCTGGTCCCTCCTCAAAATCAGACCTGGAAACAGGCACAGTCTACTTCAGCGTCCCTATCTTCTCCTACAGAGACCTTGCAGAAGCAACAAATGATTTTAATCGTGAGAAAGAACTCGGAGATGGAGGTTTTGGAACTGTCTATTATGGTAAGAAAAGAAACTTTATTTATTTATATCCTAAGATCACCTTCAGGAAATGCATTGACTTAACAGTTTGCTAAATAGCCTATTTATTCATTCTCATGCAGGTAAGCTCAAAGATGGACGGGAAGTTGCAGTCAAGCGCCTATATGAGCACAACTACAAAAGGGTTGAACAATTTATGAATGAAGTTGAAATCCTCACACGTTTGCGCCACAAAAATCTTGTCTCCCTTTTTGGCTGCACCTCTCGTTACAGTCAGGGTCTCCTACTTGTGTATGAATTTGTTGCCAACGGAACTGTTGCTGATCAACTTCATGGTGATCGAGCTAAGCATGGTTTCCTTACATGGCCTATACGTATGAACATTGCCATAGAAACTGCCAGTGCATTGGCATATCTTCATGCTTCCGATATCATTCATCGTGATGTGAAGACTAACAACATTCTCCTTGACAGTAATTTTTGTGTCAAAGTCGCAGATTTTGGGCTTTCGCGATTGTTCCCTTTAGATGTTACTCATGTCTCAACTGCACCACAAGGAACTCCAGGCTATGTTGATCCAGAATATCATCAGTGTTATCAGCTAACTGATAAGAGTGATGTGTACAGTTTTGGGGTTGTCCTTATTGAGCTCATATCATCAATGCCTGCTGTTGATATGAACAGGCATAGACATGAGATTAATTTGGCTAACTTAGCAATAAACAAGATACAGAAATGTGCATTTGATGAGTTGATTGATCCACGCGTTGGGTATGTATCAGATGAAGAAGTTAAAAGGATGACAACTTCAGTCGCAGAGCTGGCTTTTCTTTGTTTACAACAGGACAAGGAACTGAGACCTTCCATGGAAGCAGTTTTGGCAGAGTTGGAGAGAATTAAAAGTGGGGAATCCAAGTTTGATGATCATGAAGAGAAGCAAGATGATAATAAGGGGACAAAGAGTACTCAACCACCACAATCACCACCATATTGTGACGAGGATTCCCTGTTGAAGAACGTCCGGGTGCCACCTTCACCCATTTCTGTGACTGAAAAATGGGTAAGTATTAGTAGCACAACACCGACTGCTAGTGGTTAAAATTTTTGCTTACATGCTGCTTGAATTTTCAGGTGGGTGGTGAAAATATGTTTTGACATCCATCTGCTTGTATTTTTTGTGTTCATAGCAAGATATAACATATATATATATACACACATATATAAAGGCAGATTATTGGTAGGCTAAGGGAAGAGGGAATGTACATAACTAAAATGTAGCTGTTTCTAGTACCCCTTGGCTTTTCTATTTGAATGTGTCATTGTTATGCAATTACTGTTCATATGTTGAAGATATGAAATCTTTTCGTAATTGAACTCTGTCTGAGTTAAAATTAGAATAATAAATTATTACAATAGTTGATGCATAAAAATAGGTCAAGTTAATTCAACAAGGCATTATCTATGAAACAACCTAATTCCACTCAAGTAGAAGAATGTTTCCATCTCATATTTCATCCTTTACACAAGCTTATTTTGGGCAAAACACGCTTGTGAGCAAGGATGGAGAATGTACATGTAAATACGAACGAATAGAAATCTATTCAGTTATTAGAATTTAGTGGTGGTTTAAAATTTTATTTGGTATTGAATTTAGATAGTTTTAGTTTAAAAATTATAATACTAGAATATTCAAAAAACATTAAATGTTATTGCTCGAAAGTTGAAAATTAAGTTGATTTAATTCTATATTAATATGATAAAAGTTTATAATATCTTTATTTTTTTAAAAAAATTATAATTTATAATTCATCTTTACTACACATTATTAATTTTTATTTTTTAATTATAATTTTTTTTTCATAATATCTTAATACCATACCTAACTTAATTGGCGCTTGTAGGGATATATTATTATAAAATATAAGATTGCATATTATGTCTTTAGAACTTATTTACCTAATTGTTTATCTTCTATCCTGAAAATAAGAGTTTAAAGGTAAAATTCATTCAGCTATTTTAAATGAGAGATTGTTTTAAATTCATGGAGTGAAAAGTAAAATGCACAGTGAATGAAATAAAAGGCACCAAACATGATACAATTTAACTTTAGCACTCCCCTAAAAATCTCTTAAAATCATATTTATTTATTTACTTATAGAAATATTTTAAAAATGAGGGAGGTTCTTAACTTATAATTTTGATTTAAAAAATGACTTAATTTTTATCTTTTAGACTCAATCAATCTTAGTAGATGAGTGGAGATACAAATATTATTTTTTAATTTTAAGTACTTACTATTGGATTGGATGAATATGATAGATAAATATTAAGTCACCTTTTAAAGTCAAAATTTTAAGTTAATGGTACCCCAACCTTTAAAAACAATACAAACTCTTATTATTCTTGTTATTATTTGCTACTAATTTTCAATTCCACTTGTCTGCCACTCTCTTCTCAATTAAGCCTATTGGTAAAATGTAAAAGATTTTGAGCAGTAGATGATTTGGACCTCTAGACGAAATTTGAAAATTTATTTCAACTTTTATTTTTCTAAAAATGAGATTATTTGAACTGATTAAAATATTCTATAAATTTATTTATTAAAAAAAATCACTACTAAAATATGAAAATTAAGATTTTATTATATTCACTCCCTTAATACCAAATATGCCCTCAAATTATTAATACACCCATTGATTTTCTTCAAAAACAGGCTAATTTATTAATATAAAAATATCGTGGATCAGTATCAATCATCTCAACAGGTATTTGATTGGAATTATTCTCATAAATTAACAAAATTCGATTTAAAAATTTGCTTGAATTTTTCATATAAAATACATTCAGACTTGTTTAAATAAATTGCCTATATACATGCCTCCAGTCACCGTCAATTTGTTTGCGATCATGACAAATCAGATCCAAAAATCAAAATTAAAAAACTGTAAAAAGTAAAAATCATAGTTAATAAAAAAATCTTTGTTGGAAATGATTTTTTGTTGGTTTCATGCACTTTAGAACCAGGCGTCATCTTGTCTTGGTGGAATGCTTATTTATTTTGCAGACAAGCTTCAATCTGTAATCTACTTGACGCTTAATTCTTCTTCCATTGCAGCTTGTCTCAAAGTGGGTAACCTGATCTTGAATAAACATTATTCTTCTGATTGACTTCATTTCTCGATATTGAAGGCACGATATGTGCGGCTGTTGAAAGAAGAGCAAATGGATTAAATTATTTTCTTTAGTGTTATTGTCTTGTCTAATGACTAAAATCGTAATTTAAGTTGGGTCCATCAGTAACTAAAATACTTTTTAAAACATAAGTGTAAATAGTATTTTGAGGGCTTCAAATATCCTTATTTTTTTCAGAATTAACAAATCATTCAAGTGACCCTTTGCTGTGGACCTGAAAAATGTATCAAAACTATGAAATAAATAAATAAATTTAATTTATGGTTTAAAAGACAAAGAAAAGTTATTTTTAGACCGCTTTTATTTTATCACATATATACATTGAACTACTAAAAATATCTTAGACATATTTTTTGTACCATTTATGTTTTTTTAATTTGTATCAATCAACCAATTTACCAATAACATTATTAAAATATATTAAACAATCTAAGTAAAATGATCATTTCATTCTTGAATGTATTATAAGTAGGGATGGCAATTTCTGGGTCTGAGTCCGGGTTTGGGCTTTCCGGTTCGGGACCCGGATAATGAATTTCAATACCGGATCCAGATTAAAACCCGAGTTTTTTCAATCCGGGTCCGGTCCAGGTTTCCGGATTCCGGGTTTTAAACCCGGATTTGTTAAAAACTATTTAAATTAAAATAAAAAATAATTATTTACAATTTAAAAAATAATTTTTTTGATTAAAATAAAAAAAAATATATATTTATATTTATATTAAATACTTTTAAAAAATTAATATATAAATAAATAAATCTGGGTCCGGGTTCTGGATTTCCGGAACACTTAAACCCGGACCCAGACCCGGAAATATCCGGGTTCCCATTTTCGCATCCGGATTCCGAAAAAAAATTAATCCGGTGCGGGTTGAACCCGGTCCGGAAAATCCGGGTTCGTCTGAGTCCGGGCCGGGTCCGGGTTGAGTTGCCATCCCTAATTATAAAACCATTTTACCTTTTGAGATTTTAAAAAATGACAAAATTTGTAATTATGTAAGAAACATAATTGTAGATAGACAGAAAACTTAGTTGAATAATTTTTTTTTTTATTTCTTGTGAATAATATTCTTTGAATTAAATTAATAAATTTTATAATGTTTCAAAGTTTTGAAGGGTAAATGATCTTTTAATACATTTAAAGGTAAAATGATTATTTTTTTAAATTCTTTAATATTATTAATGACAAAGTGATTGATTGATATAAATTTAAATATATAAATAATGTATAAAACAAGTCAAATATATATATGATAAAATGGTGATAGTGCAGATAAAATTTCCCACGAGAGAAAAAGGGGTGTGTGCGTTGGGTGCTAAAAGTTGTTAAGAAGAGTGGGTAACATACTAACATGTATAACGTGGTGTTTTCGGTAAAAGAATAATTGTTTGGGTTGACATGATGTAAGTTTGATTAGATTATTTTGTCTCATAATGTAAAAAATTTCAGTAATGTTAACTTTGTAAATGTCTAAAACGAGGCTTTTGAAGAGGCTTTTGGGGGTTTACATAGTAAAGTTAAATAACATGTGTACCAATCCCACCTATAGAAAATGGGCCGTCGCAGCCCATATAACGCCTAATAACAATAAGACTGGAGTTTTGAAAATCTCTGTAATACCCCCTTGAACATTACTTCTTAGAGGGTGAATATCCTCATTTTAATTTGTAAAATATAAACTTATATATTAAAATTAATAATCTTCCCATAAAACTTTTTACCGGAAAAATTATATATTTTTAATTTTTTATTTATTTATAAAATACATATCAAACCTAAAATCTTGAATTATTTTCTTTTTGTTATATAGTTTGTATTTCCATAACCTAAATTTTAATAATTTTGTCAAAAGAATATTAAAATATAAATACAAATTATAAAATAGAGTCCGCATAAAATGTTTATGAAATTATTTAAGTGTTTTATTAAATTTCTAATTTAAAAATTAAGAAATAAAATAAATTTATCTAGTTATTTAGGTAATTTTAAATAAAAAAAAGATTTTATAAATACTTTTAAAGGGTGTCAACAGACCTACTTAAACAATAATTTTCTTTCTTAAAATTTAAATGGACTGTTGAGCTTTTTTTTTTTTTTTTTTTTTAAGGGGGAGGATAGAATATATCATTTCATCAGTTGATTCTTTTCTTTCTAGAAGAAAAGCCATGGTTAATGTGGAATTTTCAATGCACACACATCAAGACAAAGAAAGAACGCCATCTCTCTCTTTGATTTGATTCAGTCATTTAGAATTTTATTGGAAAATGTACATCCATTCTGTCACTTTTCTCCAATTCCATTCAAAGCACCAAACTTTTGAATATCTCAAAAAGAAAAAGAAACAACTACATGACATGTTTTTTTCCTCCCATTTAGATCCTTTATCTCTTTAACAAGCAAAAATGTCACCACACTCACTCTCTTAAACACACAATCCTGAACTCAAAACACCAAAACCCTGAACCAAAAATCTCTCTGAAGAAAACAGAGTTTCCACAGGGAGAGAGAGAGAGAGTTTGAATGGCAACATTACAGAAGTTCAAGATCCTGGCAACGCAATGTGGGGTGGCTCAGAGCCCCACTAGGAGCCCCAGAACGAGCCCAATGGTTCAGTTCCCACGTAAGAAAACAACTCTACGCATGCTGCTCACACGAAGCTCCAGCAGCCGCTGTAGGGAGATCACATTGCCAACTCCAAAGGAAATTGTTGTTGATGATCAGAAACAGAGAGACAGCAGAGATTTGATTGTTCAGAGTCGTAACAAGTTGAAGGATCTGTTTGTGTCTTCCTTTGACGAAGAAGAAGAACTGCAACACAAGGTTAGTGGTAATGATAGTGACAAGATTAGGGACAAGACTGAAGTTTTGTGTGCAATGAAGAAGTTGCATGTCAATGCAGCCGGGGTGGGAGATGAACCGGGTTTGTCTAGACCGGTTTGGGTTGGGTTTAGACATAGGTTCTTGCTGAGGAAAGCTTGGAGACCTATGCTTCTTACTATTCCCGAGTAATCTGCTCAATTTTGCTTTTGGTGGTTCTATTGTTATTTATGGCCTCTCTCTCTCTCTCTCTCTCTGCGTGTTTCTTTTAATTAATGGATTACAAATATTTTAACTTCTGAGTTAAAATATTTGTACTTTATATTTGTGTTCAGGCCTTCACGGTTCTATTATTACATCTAATTTCTACACTCATAAATAAAAATTACATAAAAATGAAATAAACATTTTAATTTATGTTTTCATATTATATTTAAACATTCTAATTTATCGTCAATGTTTCTTGTAACTTTCATTACTAAATTTAATCCAAATTTTCTGTTGTTAAAAAAAAAAAGAAAAAGAAAAAGAAAAGAAAAGAAAAGTGAATGCATGTATGAATCTATCAAATTGGTGAAGACAAGAGAAAAAGAAATAGCGATAGCCTGAATTATTTGAAAGTTGGAGAAAAAGAGTGGCTTGTCATTGGAGAAGGAGATGGGATGGGGGACCAATTTTACACATGATAAAAGCAGAAGTTCCACTAACAAGGAAAAGCCATGGATAAAGCTAAGGCAGAGCTCACCACGATCAACTGCTTTTGTTGGCAGGCACTCGAATCAAAATGAAAAAGTATCGTTGGTGTACAAGAATTGCACACATGGTATTGCTCGGTTACTTGCATGATGGGATACGCTAATTCTGCAGATCAACAGGGTGCATATATCGATCAGTGCAATACAAGAAACATGTATATTTTGCCATGAGAGTTCGTTTTTATTGCTATCCACAAACTTTATGATATTACTACTACTACTACTACACCATGGTGCAATGTCTTAAATGAAAATGAAAAACTCCTATGTATTTCAACCCAAATAAAAGAACCTTGTAAATGCATTGAAATTTTGTACAACATTCGAAAGGGATACAGGAAGATGATAATGGGAAAAAATATATCGATCGAAGGGAACTAAAAAGAACAATTACTTTTATTAAACTTACAACAAAATTCAATTTTATGGAAAATTTCCCCAACAGGGAAGTTGGAAAAGAAAAAAGTCGGTCAGTGTCTCGCGGTTAGCTGATCCTTGTTTCCCAAAGGGATTGAGGGAGTCAGTTTGTTTGATTGGATTTGTGATTGCCGCAAAGTACGGTTTTCTTCAGCCCCAGCTTTATTGATTTTCTGCTGAGGATTGACATGCCCACCAGATTTAGGGTGGATTTGTGAATGATTCTTGTCCGGAGGTAGAACTCGCAGCAAGAACCTATGTATCATCTCATAACTGGTAAAGGTAATGACAGCAGATGGAGTCGTTCTCAATAGATTTGTTGCACAGCCACGATAAAAGCCAGGGAAACCTTCCTTTTGGAATACCTTCTTGACACAATCAACAACGCCTGCATATTGCACACCAACCTTTCTGTTCTGCCCTTGCTCTTGAAGCCTTGAACGTACAACCTGGTTACATGAAATTTAGACATTATAAACAGAAATGAAGAAAATTAAAGCCGAAAAATATGTTCCACAAGAGAGAGAGAAATTCTTGGAATATATGCCCACTAGTGCAAGAGAATTGGTGAGGAGTGCTTGCGAAACACACCTCGTGTGGGTAAGTCATTACAGAGGCAAGTACTTTTGCTATTGAAGAAGCAATCATAACACTTCCAGGGTTTAGCTTATCAACATCTCTGTTATCTGATAACTTCAAAGTTAACATGATTAGCAAGGAATAAATATTACAGAATACAGATCATCTATTTAACTGGAAAAAATAGCAAAATGGTACAGTGATCAATTTACCCTTTTTGGCCATGTAATGCTTGATTCTCTCATATGCAGGAAACTGAATAGCAACATGACTAACTCCGGCCAACGAAGGCAGAATGCCACTGTTTCAAAGCATGGAAGCAACATTAAGCAATCCAAAGAATTGAAGGAAGGAAAATAAAATTTGAAGATAAAAGTTATGCCAAACTGAAATTGTAGAAACAATGTTTGCAAAATGTTTTTACGAAGTTACATCCAGTAGCATTTAAAAGAGATGGTCACCAGAAAGATTCATCATCTACAAGAGTCATAATTCACTGCTTAATAGGTTGTATCCCAAAACTCGACGAATCCCAAATTTTCATTTTAAGAACCTAAACCACTGACCTATACAACCCTCGCATGCCTTCTTCATGAGCAATCCTTCTCAAAGCAGAAAGTATGCTTTTGTAGGGAACCACATCTGATCTCATTCCCTGAGTCTAAAAAAGGATGAAAAATACATTAATTCCCAAGATGTGACTACAACCGTGCAATAAATGCGAAAAATTCATGAAACACACAACCTTAAAAAGTTAAATCAAAGTGTTACTTCAAGAAGTTTCAAAGCACCAAATGCAACACGAGTTTGAACTAGGGCTTCCTATAATAGAATCCTGAAGAATTTAAAAGCAAGTCCAACTATTTTCTTCAAATCTTACCCAAAATAAGAGATCTTATGTACATCCAATTTCAGAGTGAAAAAGCAGCATACAGAAGCATGTTTTGTTGCATCATACCCATATACTTATTTAATAGTTCCTAGCTAGAGATAACCAATATAAACATTTGATTTCACAGCTTATGCATGCATCGAAGTGTGATATATGCAAGCAACCAAGTGTGATAGAAGACACAATCACCATTGCTCTAAATTTAAATGAAACAAAGATAAATGATATTGCAGACAAATGAAGACCCACTTACTTGGAGTCTGGTCTTCACAACCCACAATGGATTAGTTGTGATGGCTGTAACAGCCCCAGCACTAGCTGCAGCTATCATATTTTTACCAACTGAGAGTTGACTATTGCCATCCCCTACAATATAATGATATAGAATGTCAACAGTAGTCAAACCAACCAACTCAACAGTCTACAAGCACGGATTTATCGAGTAAACAACAATGAAAAAGACCAACCATGTGTTCGGAGAAGACCTTTTAATGGCTCATAAACTGTGAAGTATACCTACATACAAAATAAGCACTCCTGAGAATTAGCAAAATAATTATATAAAAATGGTATTGTCCACCAGCACATAACTTGATTGATTCAAGAAAAACAGATGCCCAAGATCTGCATTTGATTCTTCGAGAAACATATGAGACACATACAAGTAGAATTTCCCAAATTTGTTATAGCAAAAGTTGAATAACAATTACTCAAACGTGGATAGCTCCTTGAAACTTGTCCATGAATGATCTTGTTAAATGATATAACCAAATAAAAATGTCAAAAACATTTAGCAAGATAATCTTGCATCTAAAGATCTACATTCCCCTGACATTTTACAAATTGTGGAGAAAACTGCTGAAAGCTTTCTTGCCATGAAGGAAAGGGACTCTAAACGATTCAAACAAGCAGCTTTTACTGATAGTCCTACAGTTTAGGATGATGTATAAAAGATTCTTTGTCCTTTCTGAACTAAACTAAATATTAAGCGAAGGATACCAGATTCAATCAAAACAGAGTTTCCAAAAAGTATATGACTAAAGAAGAAAAAAGAAAGAAAGGCTACAGTGCACAAAGAAGACAAATGAGAACACTGAACAAACTGATCTGACAGAAAATTGAATCCAAAAACTAAAGTTCAGAAGAAAATATCTATCAATAAGTTAATATATTTTAATAAAATGTTAAGTCTTTTATCTCAACATACCAGAAGGTCCTATTTACTTTTCACTGGAAACAAATCATCAATAATTGTACTCACAGCCCAATTTGGAAGTAATGCTATTATTGTTGGTGAAAGACCCCGATACAATCCCTTCAAACCTTCATTCTTCAGTATGTTCTGTAAACTTATTACAATGATACTACCTGAGTGAAGTCAAAAAGAGAAGCATAAAGAACCATCACAATCAACAGGCATAGAAACAAGAAGTATCCATAAAACTTAAGCACAAGAGGATTTCATTCAACGTAGTATCAAGCTGTTGTCAAAAGCTCTGATCTTGCAAAACATATTTCTTTTTCAGAAAATAAAGGAACCATATGCTGGTATATTTATAAGGATAAAAGTTTATAATGATAACTAGGAATTTACGCCGACAGTTTGTCCTGCACAGTTCGTAATTCACGTGCTACTGACATTTGGAGCGCCATAATTCACATAGTTCGATTCGAGAAACAAATCAAATCATACTTATATGAAAATACAACATCCCATACAAACATACTGTAAAGTGTAAATTAAGTTACACCAACCCTCCATTTCTATTTTTCAAAGTTTACACCCAACAAGGGTGTGTTTGGAATTAATGTGGTTGGGTCTTTTAAATCACAGCTGCTGTTGAATATAATCACTATAGTAGTAAAATTGGATAGTTAACTAGTAATCGTTAAGCTAGTACTAACTACATCAAAAAATAAGTGGGTGTTTATCAAATATTTTAGTTGTCGCGCTTTAAAATTAAGTAAAACAAAAAAACAGGTACAAAGATGACATCAACTAAATTAACAGAAACAGCTCCAAGTTTCATAGGATCAACTGTACCTCTGCGTCCAGACTGAGGGCCTTCGGGAAGGCCATGTACCTGTAACCTTGTCTTGATCACATCCAAGGGGCACACAAATGTTGCCGCAATTGCACCTACAATAATCCAAAAACACACGCACAACAACCCAAAAAAAAAACCCACAATGGTTATTTAGAAAATTAAACACAAAGGCCTGAATAACCTCAAAATTCAACAAATATAAAGAACCCATATTAAAGAAACTAAAAAAAAAAAGAAAGAAACAAACCAGCAGCAGCTCCCGCTGCCGCGTGGGAAAGTAAGTCCCTGCGTGTTAGAGCTTCTAAAGATTGGCCATCTGCATCTCCACCTCCACTCTCACTCACCATCTTCTACAATTTCAAAGGAGATCTATCCAATTCTATCTGTCTCTGCATATATGTATATATAGAAGTGTTTTGTACATAAAAAAACTCAAACTTTGTTTCTGGGGGTTACATTATGTGGTTCGGTTGAATTGAAGAAATCTTGTTGCCTTGTTTGAAGGGTTAAGGAGGGAGGGGTGGTGAATTGAACAAGACCCAACAGTTGTTAAGACTGTTATTTATTCAACTCCTACGTGTTGAAATCAAACACAAGCAGTCGGGGCCTTCCCTCACGAACCTCAAAAACTCCGTTTCTGTATTTTTGCGTAAACTCTGTTTTTTTAATTTATTTTATGAGTGAGAAAGATTCCATAAATGGGATGATTATAGTTGCTGATCTTGTCACAATTCAGACCCTTCTTTTTTTTGGTCAGCATCTGAGAGTTTGTTTGTTTCTCACAAACTCATTGTTTGAGATCATGTTATTGTATAATTTTGGTGATCGTATTATTTTTATTGGAAATTTTTCATATTTAATATTAAAAAAAAAACTAAAAGATATAAATGTATAATTTACCACATAAATTTTATGTTAAAATTCCTGAGACATCATCATATGTTTTGCCAGTATTCTTTCGCTTACATACATTTGAGATGTTTTTAGGTTTTTTTTTTTATTTTTTAAAATAACTAATTTATATATATAATTAATTTCTAAAAATAAATAATATTTTCCCATTGAAAGCACTTTTAGTATAATCAAAAGTACTTCCATAGATACTTTCATTAGTAATTTAGCATATGGTATGAATTATGTAAAGTGTTTAAAGTTTGCACCGAATTTCACTTTTTGCTTTCCTATGAAAAGTCTGGACCAATTAGCCATAGATTCATTCTACAGCTATCCGAAACGCATCATTTTCTGTTTTTCTAGAAGGCACCATAAGGGATAAGGAAAGTATACAAACACTTAAAAAAAAAAAAAAAAAAAAAGAAGAAAACAAAGGGTTAATAATATTTCAAACTTTACTCTAAAATAGTAACATTTTTCTCTTATTTAAGTCATTCAACAAATGGGTACTGAAATAATGCAATAAATTTATTACCTTCTTAACGAATAACACGCGACATGTCATATTAACAAAACGTTTTAGAATAAATTTGAACTGTCTATTTTATTATTTTGAAATGTCAAACTTTGATTCAATACAAAAATCAGCAGTGTCGTATCTCAAAAGAACGATTTAAATGGGTGCGGTTGGCAATCGATAGACTTTTGATAGTCTTGAGAGCTGGGCCACAGTAAGCATTTGTCAAGATAATGCAATGGGGGACCAAAAGTAAAGATTGGCCCAGCTCAAGGGGTTTCCTTGTTCTTTAAAAAGAAGAGGAGGTCATTTGGACACTCCTAAAAGTTCCTTTCATAACCCTTCCTTAATGGAAAATAACCTAACACATATTAATTTGAACGAAAATTTAATTAAACACCAAAATAAATTATTATTTTAACAATTTTTTACACCCACCCTATTTCACTATTTATATTTATATTTTAATTGTAAAATATGTTTTCTTATTATATAAATTATGAAAACATGAATTATATAATAAGAAGAAAACAATTTAAGATAAATTTAATATGTTAGGATTTATATGCAACTTAAAAGGGGATATTTTGTTTTGATAAAATTTTATTGAAAGATGATTAATTTTAATATATGGATTAGTATTTTATCAATTTAACTGAGGATCTTTTAGAAAATAGGTTTTACAAAAATTTTGAAAGAGTGTTAAAGGTTCCACTCTAAACTAAATGAAGTTGCGGATGAAACAATTGTCCAATTAGTTTGAATTTAATGGGCGTGACTAGCGAATGCGAAGGCCGCCTAATTTCTCGCTTCATATGACTACGAAGGATTTTGTCATAGAGAATAAGAAAGCCCTTGAGTAGGATATTAGTCGTTTGCGAGTTTGTGAATTGTGGTGCTCTTCTCACCTTCAGCAATCAGCATGAGCTGAGCATGGCCAAATAGAAAGAGGGAATTTCATGGTTCGAATTTTATTCTACAATATTTTGGTGGGTGGGTTAATGTTATTGTGATGCCAGAAGCTGCCCCGTTAAAGATCCCACAGCTGGAAACTATATATTCTTGGGACAAGGAAAGTTGATCAGAATTTTGAATACCAATCTTGAGCAGCGGTCCCAGCCCCCAGGCCCTGATCTGGTAGGTAGTGGGTTGATTCAATTTTCCCTAATTTTTATTTCTGCATCAGATAGGGCAGGCCTGTAGCCTGTAGGACCCAGATAAGGCACCACTATTTTCTTTTCACATATACCAAGTTTTCAAACATGAATTTCTTCCCTTGAGTTTAAAGCATGCCTGCATGAAAAGATGAACATTTTTTTTTTTTTTTATGATAGATCCAAGGCACCAACCTCTTTACCTCTGAGGCCCTGGAAATTCACAGCTATCAGGTTGGTGAAAGGTTTTTAATGGACTAAATATTTATATCTATACATATTATAGCATACATAAGTTGGGATCTATAATGCTGGCTGCTGTTTTATCTTCTTATTCATCATCATATTTATTCACTAGGATGAGTTTCAATTGTTTGATCGGTTTGGAAAAATTAATTAGCAAATGCAATGTTTGTGAGATGCAAGTCGTGCAACAATAACACAAGCATTGCGTTGCAATTATATATGGCGAACAATATTAATTAATTGCATCTTCAGTCATTTTCAAATGTTGTTGTATCATACATATATATATATACCTTGCTTTCCAACTGCAATTCGCCCCATCTACTTTCTGCAATTCATCATCTAATTGCATGCAAGCCCTTGCCCTTGCCCTTGCCCTAGCTAGTTGTTATTACGTTTGCAGCCGCAAAAACAGTTATGTTATGCTTTTGTTACCAGAAAGAATTTTATGCTGAAATAAATGCATTAATACAATTTGAGAACCTTTTTATAACGAACTATATATATATATATATATATATTTTTTTTTTCTAAAGCCCAGTGAATGGAGATTAAAATAAATAAAGATCTGACCCTGCTTTCTTCCCATATTGATAATTTCGCTAATTTAAATCATAATTAATTAGATTCGGTACGTATCTCTACCAGGAGGATGTCCCATATGATACCCATTTATATTAATTAATAAATGTAACATATACATGTCCAAATTAACGACATGATCTTCTAAAAGATCTCACACTCTTTGAATTTTTGAATTTCTTAACTTCTTATACGTTCATGCCCTAACCCTACTTGTAATGGGGGATTCTGACTTTGTTCATTAATTATTTTATAGCAATGCAAAGTTTATCAGCAGGGAACAAGAAACATGAAAGTAATTCCCACCTGCTTATAATAATTATAAATTAGGGTGAAATGATTGCATTAAATTAATCATGTAATATTACAACACTTTATCTCAAATATTTGAGTTGAACTTCACAAATCACAACACAAAGGATGGTTGCCATTTCTTCTTCGCAAGTTAAATTTCACCAAATAAATGAGAAACGGATTAATACAGACGACCAACTTAAAAAATATATATAAATATCCACTAAAATTTATTTTTTTTCCTTTGAATTATAACATTAAGTCTGAGCATTATGTATAAATCGATCTCCTCACTTATTTCATTTTTACCTTAAATATTTGAAACGTTCAACACAATACAAATGTAAATTCTAATGTCACGAGGCCTATCTAGCCAGCTTACAGAATTTAATTAGCAAAGGCATACATACTTTTATTGCTCAATTAATATTAGCTTAATCTTCAGTTTTATAATTAAGCAGCGTGACATTTCGAAGTGGGCATGCATGCAAATGCTACAAAGTACAAACAGCCCTGACCCTGCTTGAGATAATTCTGAAGTCGCAGCAGCAATGAAGTACCGTCGCCACATGTTGTTGCTTTGCTGTATCCTTTGACAAACGACTAAAGAGATGTGTTTGTCATTAATTTGTTTGGTTATTTTTGGGATATGAATTAATTGCTTGGCAGATATATATCAGTTTTTTTTTTGTACATAACGAAACTGTCTTTCAATTAAACACAAGTGCACCCACTTATTTAACGTAATTCAAGGTTTATATTTACTCCGAACACATTTATTTTTACATTTGATCAAAATTTCCCATAAATTTGTACAAGCTAAGTATTCTAAGTATCGCATTACTCCCAATTTATAACATTAGTAGCTATATCATATGATACTATGATTAATTATAAGAGTACCCCCAAAAATAAAACTAAAAGATTTTGAGCTCTTATCAATAACAAAAATATATCCAATCCAGGCCACACAATATGGTGGTCCCCTTGTGAACAGAGGGTGAAGATGAAGATGAGGGGACCACTTATATCTAAAAAGTTAAAATGAGAGGGCAAAATCGTACACGTGTTGGCCACATCGTTGCCATCACAGAAACACACGCATTTCCCCTCTCTCACGTGTCGGCTTCTTTACCGTACATTGTAGATTTTGTATTTTCATTTTTAAATTTTCAAAATCTTTTCGCTGAAACCATAGGTCGATCAAATTATAGAAAGCTTAGAATTTCATTTTAGTTTAATACTTAATTGCAGTCATGTATTTGTATATGTATATGAATTAACTTATTGTGCATAAATAAAACGAAACTTTTTGCTTATTAAAATGATATTATCCTAACAAGTAGTGGCAAAAATAATTTGTGGCGTGCTAATTAAACTTTTAAAATTACTATTTACTCAATGAGTAAAATAACATTTATTATATAAGTAATAATAATTTATCTTTAAAGCTCTCAACTTATTTTAAGTTCGAAAATATACTGCGGCCTCAAGCTATAATGCTAATTGACTTTCTAGAGACATTATTTTGTCTAATATGATGACCTCTCATATTATAGCATTTTCAAAATTCATCAAACTTCTTTTAAAGTTACTGTAATAATTTTTTAAAAAACCTACGTTATAAGTTTTTATAAAAAAAAAGACTACAAACCCACTTATATTATACGTGGTAAATGATATTTATACATATATTTAATTACTGAACTCACATTTTATTAGCTCTCTTTTATTTTTATTTTTTTGGTGCTGGAAAACTTTTCCTGGGAAATAAAAAAAAAGACCTTTTTTTTTTTCATGAAAACCAAAAAGAAAATAAAAAATGAAACCGACTTTTAACAGAACAGAATGTGGGTGTGTGTAGACAGATCACTTTGTATTGTCAGCAAGCTCACTTTCAAGCTTCCCTGTCTTGTCCCAGCAACGTAATTTTTCAATTTTTTTTAAAAGAGAAAAATCGGGCCTTTTCAAGCAAATCAACAGTTAATTTCTGGGATTTTAATTTTAAAGCCAATACTTTGATTCTGTGTTTGGTAGAGGAAGAAAGTTTAATGCTTTGTTTAATCTGGGAGCTGGGTTTGTTTAATTGGAGATAAATAAATAATTTTTATTTTCATTTTTATAATGTTAATGGGGTTGCTTACAGTTCATATGTTGTCATCAAAACGCGTTGGCTTTCCGTGTTAATATCTACATCTTGCTTCCATTTGCTTGCTTGCTTAAACGTGGGCTGAAGTTAATTAAGTTGTTTGTGTTTGTTGTTGCTTGTTGTCGCAATCAGATCTGCATTTTGGGTTTGGTCCAAACTCCAAACTGACATTCTCTATGGTAATTCACGTTCTTGTTCTGTCTCTCTGTCAGTTGCAACTTCCTTGGCTTTGTGTTTGCTTGCTGTGGGAACACTTAAGGATAAGAAAATGTGAAGCTTTACTTCTGTTTGATGCTTAACATTTTTGTTGTGTAAATTTTTCATCTTCACTCTTTTTTCAACAAAAGTTGGCATCTTTACTTCTAGCTTGTTGAACATTCAGTTGTTAATTTGTTCTTGTTGATGAGTTAGATATTTTTGAGTTAGATATTTTAGCTAACAAAATTAATGGGGTGGTTTGTATTTGTGTGCTGATTACTTTGAATTAGTTACCTGCTTTGTGTTTTGGGTGAGATGTTGTTTTACTGAATCTTATAGCTTACCTTTTGTTTGGTTTGTTGCTGATGATTGCAGATCAAGTTGAGAACTTTCTTCGGTGTTGATTTTTTAGCATAATTGCATTTGAGTTGAGATTTGGAAATATAAGAAGATTTTGTTGAGTACAAAGAATCTGTCTTTCGATTGAGTCGGGACTGAGAATGACCACAAGTTATTGAGGGTTAAGGAATAATATGGTTTTGAATATAAAGGTTTGGTAAATTTGAGGTCTTGGGTTGCAGCCGAAGACATTCGAGTGGTACATATGGCATCTAGAGAAGGGAGGCGTCATCGTCATGATCTTGTGCCTCTTGCTGCTTTGATCAGCAGAGAGATGAGGAATGAGAAGATGGAGAAGCCTAATGTTAGATTTGGGCAAGCCGCTCAGTCACGAAAAGGGGAAGATTATTTCTTGATTAAGACTGATTGTCAAAGAGTACCAGGAAATCCTTCATCAACTTTCTCTGTGTTTGCGGTAAATCTTGTCCCCTACTCATTGATATCTTTACTTTATGTGGTGATTGCCTTGGTTCAAGGACTGGTTTTAGCAATCTAGTTGCATGCATCTTTTCATTAGTTCATAGTCAACTTAAAGTTCTAGTGCTGATTTCTTAGGAGACCTTTTTATCAGCAAGTTTAATGACTTAGGTAAAAAAATGGTCATCTTGTTCTTCTGATGATAGTGGCTATAATGGCCTCTATTAATTTGCACGTAATTTTCTTTTGTCCTTGTTACCATAAATCTTCTTTCATATTTCAAGCCTTCCATTGCTTAATTTATTAGTATAAAACTCAAAACAAGGGTTGTATTTTTAACTTATGGGATGGTTGAAATGCATTTCATTTTATATTTTATGGTTTCTTGAATGTAACATCATTTTTCTAGGTGGCATATTGTTAGGCTGCGTCCTTCACTTGATCTTCTTCAGCTATATTTTATTGTTTTGTAAAATTTACCCTTCTATTTCAGATCTTCGACGGGCACAATGGGAATGCTGCTGCAATTTATACAAAGGAGAATTTGTTGAATCATGTGTTGGGTGCTATTCCCCGCGGGCTTGGGCAGGAGGAATGGCTTCAGGCTTTACCTCGAGCTTTAGTTGCTGGGTTTGTGAAGACTGACAAGGAATTTCAGAGTAGAGGCATGGAACTGTCCCCTGTTCTTATTTTCATTCTTTCACTTCATTTTATTTCCCATCTTTGACTTTTTGTTGTAAATCAAGCAAAAGTAATGTCACTATACTTGTTCAATCATCTTCAGGAGAAACATCCGGGACCACAGCTACATTTGTTATAGTTGACAGATGGACTGTGACTGTTGCATCTGTTGGAGATTCTCGTTGTATATTGGATGCTCAGGGTGGGGCTGTTTCCACCTTGACTGTTGATCATAGGCTTGAAGAGAATGTGGAAGAGTGCGTTTCTATATCAAATCTTTATTTTTTTCCCTTATTCTGGATAGACTTATTAATTGGTTATGCTGCAACTGCAGGAGGGAACGTGTAACTGCAAGTGGAGGTGAAGTTGGGAGGCTTAGCATTGTTGGAGGTGCAGAGGTATGGTGTTTTTACATATTGGTTTGGGACTTCAAGTCTCATTCTTTGGCCTTAAACTAAAGGGCAGAATTTCTATCAAATAGAAAATATCTATCATACAGTTTGTGACAAAATTTGCATAACCTTGACAGATTGGCCCCCTCCGTTGTTGGCCTGGTGGTTTATGCCTTTCTAGGTCAATTGGAGACATGGATGTTGGAGAATTTATAGTACCAATACCATATGTCAAACAAGTGAAGGTATCCGGCCTCATCTTTTTTTTTTTTTTTTTGGGTTTCTAGATCATGTTTTTCACTTGTAATTGTCTTCCATCTTCGACTGTGTTGCGTGTGATTTTGAGATGGAAATTGGTAGGTCTATCTTCAGCATGAACTCTTACTATCTTCGTTGTTTTAAAAGTTATCAAATGCTGGTGGAAGGCTTATTATTGCTTCTGATGGAATCTGGGATGCCCTATCCTCAGAAATGGCTGCACAATCTTGCCGTGGATTGCCGGCTGAACTCGCTGCCAGACAAGTGGTGAAGGTAATTTAATTTGTTGTTTTACTACTACTTGTTGCCAGTTCTTTTTTGAAGAACATGCTAATATAGCTTTCGAGTGGTTTATTGTTGTTCAGATGATTGCTTAGAACGTTTTCTTACTGCATTTGATGGATCATTATTTAGGAAGCATTAAGGACAAGAGGACTGAAGGATGATACAACTTGCATAGTTGTTGACATAATTCCTCCTGACAATACGATGCAGCCTCAGCCTCCTCCCAAAAAGCAGAATAAGCTGAGAGCGCTGCTATTTAGGAAGAAGTCCCTTGATTCTGCAAATAAACTATCAAAGAAGCTTTCAGCTGTAGGAATAGTTGAAGAACTGTTTGAAGAAGGCTCGGCAATGCTTGCCGAAAGGTTAATGCTGTCTCCTTTGCATGTGTAAATGTTCATTTTGTCATAGGGGCATTTAATTATTCACCAAAGCCAGTTTGTTTCCATTTGTACTTGGAAGTGTGACACCTTTCTCACTTATATTTGGTTGCTTCTAAGTCATAATTTTTAATGCATTTTACAGACTGGGTAATGAAGAACCTGTTGTGCAATCAACATCTGGTCTTTTTACATGTGCTGTATGCCAAGTCGACCTTGCTCCAAGTGAGGGAATCTCTGTTCATGCTGGTTCCATCTTCTCCACAAGCTCAAAGCCCTGGCAAGGGCCTTTCCTCTGCGCTGATTGCCGTAATAAGAAGGATGCCATGGAAGGAAAACGCCCTAGTGGAGTTAAAGTAGCATAGCTCCTTTATTGTAACCTTCTTTTTCTTTCCCACTTCATTCTAATTTTTTGTACCCGGCATTCCGTTAGGCTAGTCAATTGTTTGCCAATTGTATATGTAATATATGCAAATAATGTAAAATGAGTTTTAGCACCTCAGGAAGAGCTGATTGATTACTGGGTGTTCCTTTGGAATTCCAAAACTTGTGGCAGTTGTGTCATTTGCATGAATGCTAACTAGACCACGAAGATTGCAAATAAAGATTGCTATGTGCCTAAGTCGTGGAACTCTAGTGATCAAATTGAAATGGGCGTTTTTAGTTCCACGCCTATCGAAAATTGCATCATTTTCAAAGTAGGAAAGAGGAAAAAAAATAAGAAGTGCATTCTGATACGTAATGGTATTACAATGTTAGTATACTTTGTATAGTTGAAGAATCGGCTGGTGAGCCTGGAGAAGATAGGAAAGGCTTGGGTGGGATTTGCAAGGAATCAAGGCTTCCTTCCAACATTTCCGCAACTCTACTCATTGTTGGCCGGCTTGAGGGGTTAGTCTGTATACACCACATGCTCACAATTACCATCTTCCTTGCATATTCTTTATCTTCTTCATTTTTAATGTCTTGCAGTCCAAGTTCTTCATCCTTTTCAAGACGCTTGTAGATCCAATGCGGAAAATATACGTCACTGCTTCCATTATCCCCAACGTGCATGTTCTTTCTTCCTCCAGTCATTTCGAAAATCATCATTCCGTAGCTATAAACATCTGACTTGTAAGAGACTTCTCCAATATTTCTACAGAATACTTCTGGTGCAATATACCCAACAGTCCCCCGTGCACCTGTCATTGAGACGATACTCTCTTTCCTGTTGCAGATTTTAGCTAGCCCAAAATCAGATATCTTCGGACAGAAGTCTTCATCTAGGAGAATGTTATGAGGCTTGATGTCAAAATGCAGAATTCGTGTACTGCAACCAAGGTGCAAGTACTCTAATCCTCGAGCTATGCCTACTGCAATTTGGAACAATGTTTCCCAGGTCAATTTATGATTTTCCATCTGTGAGCTATTTCTATAAATGAACTTCTCAAGAGATCCATTGGACACAAACTCGTAGATGAGTGCTCTTTTGTGAACCTCAAAACAGAATCCTAGAAGAGTGACGACGTTAACATGGGAAGTCCTGCTAATACTAGCAACCTCATTGATGAATTCTTCACCATTGCCTTTTGAATCATTTAAGACCTTTACTGCCACATTACGACCGTCAAGTAGTTTTCCTTTGTAAACACCTCCATAGCCTCCTTGGCCAAGTTTATGTTTAAAAGAATTGGTCATTTTCTTAATATCTGCATAGCTATATCTTTTAGGAGATAGAGATCCATAATTCCTTAAAAATGTCTCGATGTTCAAACAACTTTCAGTGGAATTGTATGATGAAAGTTTTTTCCTGAAGCCAAAGGCTATAAATATCAATAGGGCAATCGCAATGGCTGATGCTCCTGCAACCAGAGAAAGGAGTCATGAAAACAAAGGTGTCACTGTCAACTTAAAAGTTCTTTCTGTTATTGAAGATAGATGGATGGTTCCTTCAAAATTATGAGTAGAAGCTAAAAATAGTTTAGAAAATTTTGGATGGTACAAAAATTATGCTAGCAGATGTTCCTTGATTCTATTGAAGGTTGCAGAAAAACACAAGTGGCAGAGAAGAAATTTGAGGCGATTATAAGGTATCGGAATTTACTTGAATGCAGAACAATAGCAAAAAAATAATAAAAGACGGACCGAAGCCGGACAATTGCCTTAGTCAAGTATCAACACACCATTAATGTATTTGATTAAAAAGATACATTTCCTAGTCCTAGCAGAAGCTTCAATGTTAGTTTTCTGTTTCCTGCAACAAAATTAAACAAAGATTGTTGTTAGTTGAGACTGTTGAAAAATGTAATGATGTTTTCAAATCATCCAAATTTTTGACAAAATTGGACAGGCGACTGACAAATAGCCTATCTCAACTAGACACAGAACTTGCAGCAACAAGTCTGCTGTTTTCTTCAAATACAGGTAAAGGGACAGCCGAAATCCACCAAATAAATAAAAACAGGTTGAAAAGTGGGAACTCGTTTTGTTGCATATTATTAGATTGGAAGTAGCTTATATAAATGTACAAAGTGAGAAAAAAAAAAACATAACAATTGCAAACTCGGAGCAGATAGTGTTTTATTGTTGGATTTTGTAATACAAAACACTTATTTAGATAGGAGAATCCAAAACTTATAGATTAGCTCCGACATTGGCTTGCTAGTAATGTGCGATATTACAAGAACGCCTACGAACGAATATGTGTATATTATACGTCCTAAAACCTTATGTAATTTTGACACCTGTTTTGCATTGAAAATTTCCCCTGTAATCAATATGACAATCGCCTCGTTTCCTATGACAATGATAGCATACCGAAACATACCCGTAATGATTGTCATAGGAAACGACGTACCTCGAAATAAGTGAATAGTTCATGAATTAGCGAGCTTTTTGCAATCCCGGGTAAGGAGCCAGTTGAAATAAACCAAATAAAGAAATTCATGTGGAAAGAGAGGAATTCGTTTGTGGCATGTTATCTAAATAGACTTAGCTTTTACAACTGTATAATAAGTGAGTAGTTCAGTGCAGAAAGACTATGAACGAACGTGTATATGCTCATGAAGATGAACTAGTCCTAATACCTTATGTATGTAATTTTGATACCTGTTCGTTCGTTTCGACATTGAAAATTTCCCCTGTAATCAGTACGACAATGGCCTCGTTTCCTAAGACAATCATTACATTCTCTTGTTTCAGCACATTGAAAATTTCCCTTGCTATCAATTTGACTCTGGCCCCGTCTCCAGTGACATCCCAAACACTCCCATGTTACTTCCACTTGAAGAGAGAAAACAGAAGTTAACATATTGAACAAGCTATCAGATTTTCGAGTCTTATTCACTGGTAGCTGAATCCTTGAACAGTTAGGTGGAAGAATGCTTGGTAAATCATCATCCGGGTGATTGTAATAAATAAAGGTGTCGTTGTTGCAGGAAAAATGGAAACTTGTGAGGTTGTTGTCAAGCTTGTGGGTGCATCTGAAGAGGCTTAGTTTGGATTTGAAACGAAAAGAGAGAAAAGGAGAGCTGGGGAGAGACAAATTTCTGAAGGAGTCACAGCTACGTTTGTTCAAGTGACTTTGAAACACTTGGTCTTCAAGTGTGACTGAATAACCCTGGGCAATGTTTAAAACATTATAAAACGGCCCGTCCTTCCCCAGCTGAATTCTCTGAACTGGTTCGTTGCACTTATCTACTACCATCAACCCACATTCAGGAAGCGTCTTATTGGTGAAAGGAAAGAAAATTTTGCCGAGATTTCCAAACGGGGGGACAATGTGGACATGTTTGATTCGGTTTGCTTTCTTCTTTAGCCAAAGAAAGAAGTAAAAGACGGGAGATAACAAAGAACACAAGATAAGAGTAACGAGCCATTCCAAAATTCTTGACAACAGAAGCAATAGCAGGTACATACACCTAGGATCAACTGTGTAGTTTCGGTTGTCAGTTATAGCTTCTCCTCCATAATTTTAATGTTTATCCTTCAAAACACGCAAGTTGACTTGGAAATTTATAGAGAAGACGGGAAGAAATAGACTGAAAAAAGTAATGTTGATGGTAGTCATGCAGATCAGGCATGGCCATTGGCCAATGAACTCTTTGCTTATAGGTCGGCATGGACTACTACTCTATTTTCCCATTAATTAATTGCAACCACAAAGCAAGCCTTGACTTATTGACTCTTCAAAAGCTAAATAAAACAAAAAAACACAAAATATCACGATAGGTTCAACTTGTCCTCTCTGCTTCTTTCTCACGTCGCGTCTAGACAAACGCTTGGAAGAAACCGAAAGATATTGACTCTGTGATTCTTTTCTAATAAGAAAGAACAGGAAGATACCGTCCACATAAAATGCCTATTGGACTACGAAACTAAATTGGCACAATCCAAATTCCTAACAAGATTCTACACTACACTCAGCAGATAGAATTTCACACTGGAAACTAAAAGAGAATCCTTGAGCGAGAGAGAGATGATTCCATTTCATCCCATGGAATTTTCACTCTTCCAATCATACTATGCCGTGACTGTTTGTACGAATGAGTTTTGTATAGATCGTAATGAAATGATAAGTAAAACTTGAGAAGTTGTATATCTATGCATATGTCAGTGTACTAGTCCTAAAGAGAACCTTACCGTATCTTTCCGTAGCCATGATTCCATTTGAACACTGAAAATACCCCTTGCTGTTAATTAGACATTGGCCTCCTCCTTTCCAAGGACACTCAATACATTGTCGTCTTGCTTGCCAGTCAGGGCGTACTTTAAGTGAGAAACTGCCGGTTAACAAATCAAACAAGTCAGTCGCGTAGCGAGTCTTATTCACTGCCGCTGGGAGCTGAATAAGTGAACACTGAGGTGGAAGACTTGGTAAATCATCGTCATCTGGGTGATTGTAATAGATCATGGAGTCCTCACAGGGCAAACTGAAATTCATGGGAATATTGTCAAGAATTGTGGGGCATTTGAACAGGGTTAAATTTGATAGGATTTCAAAAGACATGGAAGAAGAGCTGGGAAGGGAAATATTTTTGAAGGATTCACAGCTGCGGTTGTCCAAATGCCTTTGAAACACTTGATCATAAAGTGTAACAGTTCCATCCTGAGAGATGCTAGTGACATATAACCAGGGCTCATCCTTTCCCAGTTGAATCTTTTGAACTGGCTTGTCGCAGTCATCTACTAAGCAGAATCCACACTCAGGGTGTGTTCGTTTAGAAAAGGGGAAGCTGATATTGCGGAATTTTCCACAAGAAAAAGATGAACAACTTTGATTGTATCTCCTTTGTTCTTGAGCTAAGGAAAGAGGTAAAAGATACGAGAGAATGAAGAACACAAGATAAGACCTATGAGCCATTAGTAATTTAGTGTTGGGAAGCCTCTGTAAATCTTGTTATTTATTCTATTGTGTTATTCTCTGACCGTTCCTTCTTATGTTCTTCTGTTAAGCCGCCAGTTGAGGTGGAAAGTTCATTGGTAAGATGCATAGAATCATTCTGAAATAGGTGCAAGTTGAGTTTTTGATCGACCAGCCAAGGACTCACGATAAAATAATTTCAACCCACTCTCCCCAGTCTCTTAGTGCTCGAAAGACTTGACCTAGTTTAGTCATCAAAAACTTAAGCATTCAAAATTATGACGGTGGTTTGAAGTTGTCTTTCTGCGGCTTTTTTGACACGAATAGATAACAGAGCGAAAGCAAAATACGCGGATCTAATTCTATTCGAAAGCAGATCAATCAGGTCCGTAGTGGGTTTTTAATGATTGTGCATTCTGTTCATAATCAAACATAAACTGCTGAATGGTCACTAACTTTGAAGTTGTTTTCGGGGGCAGAACTTTGAAAATGGCGTGGAATGGGAAAAGGGTTTTTGACATTCAGGAAATAGTTGAAACACCAGAAGGTGACAAGTTGTAATAAGTCTATCAATCAGAGGAAAACATTTTCTTTTCGGGAAGTCTCTGCGATGACAGTGCTATTTGCCGCAAGAGCAAAAATAAAAATAACAAGTTATGATTATGTAGTCAATAATATTATGTAAGATTATAAGAACAATTTATTTTTTTTTTAATTTATGTTATCAAATATCTGTTAAAGATATGTAAGTTGATATTTTGATATTGTTTGTTTCATTTCCTTGTATAAATTCAGATGCTACAACAATGAAATAAATGTAATTTTACAGCTCCAAATTCTGTGTTATTTTTTCCTGCAATTTCTGGTATTTTTCGTTGTCCCCATGTTTTGTTGTTAAATCCATAGAACACGCCAGTTGACTTGGAAAGACTTGTAGCTGTAGAGATACTGAAAGAAGTTCAAGCTGCGCATGACTGCATTCTACTGGACACTTGTTGCTGTAGGATGATTTTTTTCCCCCTTGAGGTAAGGATGATTTTTTTCCCCCTTAAAATAAACATAAAATAAAAATAGTGGCAGTTTACTGCTGTTGTGAATTACTTAATATTCTTCCTTTGAACGTCTCTACGATGGGCTGCATGAAGTACGAAGCCAAAAGTTTGATGCTCTTGTAAAATAAATTGTAGATGGAACCGTACCTTTAAATATAGTTGTTCAAGATCCAAGAGTGTTGCTAATTATTTCTTCAAATTTTAGGAGTGTAGATATTATTTTTTCCTATGTAATAATAGCTTTGAATGCATTCAAGATTTATCTTTTATGGTGTATAAATAGATCTCTTGTTGTAATCAAGCTAAAAGAGAGAGAGAGAGAAAAAATATAAAAAAAACAATATATGTGTAATTGCTCTAGAAAATTAACAAATAATCTCTCTGTTTTTCATAATTGTGGTGAGTATTATAAAAATTTACAATATGTAGTCCATATGATATTGGCTAGTTAATTAAAAAATAAATAAATTCCTCTCATTCTGGTTTCTTTATTTTGAGGTTTCCTTCTACTTCTGTATCTGAGTTTTGATAAAGGGTCTGATTTGTGATCAAAGACATTATTAAAAGATTATTTTATAATATTTTCATATTTAATCAGAGTCAAATTATGTAATTTAGTCTAACTTGAGAGAGTAAGTTTGTCTTATTATGAATAGAAAAAGCTGTCATTATTTTTTAAACTATTTTGATTAATAAAATTATCCAATTTATTTATTTTACCTTATAGGTAGATATTTAGATTAGAAAGAACACCAAGACAAATTGAAATTGTATATCAGTCTTTAACGGACAAAATATTTGAATGATTTGATCACATCACTACAGTTTTTATAGGCTCAACTAACACATTTTTATTCGTTACTCCGTTGCGCAGATCGAAATCGGAGATTGGTAAAGTATCATCTTAAATCAAATATTTCAATTTATCATTGGTATGGCGTTCAAGTGTTCAGTCTGTAGTTTTGCCCTTATTCAGCTCTCAAAAACATCTCCTACCTTACAAAGACTTCAAATCTCTTCTCCGCCGCAAATACTTCTTCGAAACCTTCAAAGGTTCAGGGAACCACTGAAAGGCGTTGATCTCTATCTACTAGCACAATTTTTGGGCTATTTCAAATCTTTCTGCTTGTTTTTCGACTTCCACTCCTTTGGAAACTTCCATCTGTAGGCGTGCTCGGCTCTGGAATTTGCATCATATTGATAATTAGAGCAATTTGGGTCTGGGAAAAGAATTCATCAGATAACTCAATGATCTTCTGGACAAATAAAACTGAAAATTATCGGAGCATTGAGGCATTTTTAAGGAACTATATATCTATAGGTCCTAAAAGATATAGTCATGCAGATATTAAGAAAATGACCAATTCATTCAACCATAAACTTGGCCATGGAGGCTATGGAGGGGTTAACAAAAGCTAGCTACTTGACGGCCGTAATGTGGCTATTAAGGTCTTAAATAACACCAAAGGTAATGGTGTTTAATTTATCAATGAGGTTGCTATAGCATTAGCAGGACTTCCCATGTTAAGAAATTTAAAAGAAATGTTTTATTTTCAGAAATGTATAAGAAATTTTTTTCGATTATGGAATTCAAATCTAGAATCAAGTGATTTGTTCTTACCTATTCCAGAAATTTTATTAGTAGATTTGTTAATAACTTTAATGGATTTTAGTAATATGATAGTGTTGGGATAACATTGAGGGAGGATATATTTGATATATACAGTCCGTATTGAGGAAAATTTTTTAATTTTCAAATTTTAATAATGAATTTATTAAGTAATCCAATGGAAGAGTAATTTTATGAGTTTAAATAATACATCTAATAATTTTAAAATACCTTTACTTAATGTCATAAATACTCTTAATTTACTTCTCCCTCGTAAATCTCCATATTAATGCGTTTCTTTCTCATTTGAAAGTTAATTTGTATGAAATTATGATCATTAATCTATAAAATAATCAGCGCAAAGGTCTATTTTTACTAAAAAAAATTGTTGAGTACAACAATTTTGTTGAATGGAACAACTTTCCTTTTTCTTATCATTACTTTCCTGATATATAGGATAATAAACAATGATGAGGAATTTGCGGCCACTTGTTTAGTAGCGTCCAGTTCTGTTGCTGTTTCTTCTTCTCAATAGTCAATACTTTCATTTAAAAGTGAAACACACCAATCACCGTTCACTAAAAAAGTCACCGTTCACTAAGAAAGTTAAAAATGAGAGAGAGAGAAATCAGCCGGTTGACTTGGAAATTTCTAAGCCTAATAATGATTGATGAATAAGCAAATATAATATTTACACCCTTAAAATTTAAAGAAATAATCATATAGCCTCGTAAGTTTTAAAATAAACAATACCAAAACTTATTTTTAACCATAATATTTTTTAAAAATAATAACTAAAAAGTTTGACTTTAAAAGTTTTAATAAATATAAATATTATACAAATAATGTAATTTATCTACTAGACTAACAATATTTAAATCTTAAAATAAATTTAAATATATAAATTATTTTTTTAATAATTGATTTGTATTTATTATGGAGATTTTAAATAAATATTTACATTAAATATATTTTACAATAAAAAATTACATACTAATAATATTAAAATTATTGTTTTATATAATATTCAAAATAATTTAATTTTTAATATTTTTATTTTTATATTATGTTTCTATTTATTATAAAATTTACTTTAAATAATTATTTCAATAGTGTTACATTCCGTGTATGTCATTTTAGAGAGAGTTTGAGTGTAAGATACTCTTTATAGAACTGAATTGATCGAGATAAATTATTGACAATAAAAAAAAAGCCTTCTTTTATCTTTGATAGGGACGATCTTGCGAGTAATTTGGTCATTGATTCCCTCCGTCGTGGCCAAAATTTTCTCTAAAATGACTTAAACTTAGCATTTGTTTAAATTTTTAATTCAAAACACCTCCGTGGGGTTCTCTGTTTTTACAATTCATTTATGGCGACATAGCAAACCTATGGTTGCAATCCGATGAGAAAAGCAGGACTGTAACAATGAAGCATAAGTATATTGGCAAAATCATCTTCATCATAAAAAATCTTCTTCTGATTTCAAAAATGATAGCAACTAAATTGTAGATAAAAATTGGGGAGAGAAAAAATAATTAAAATGAGATAATAAAATGAAAGAAAACAACATTTTTTTGTCTATAATTTTTTGAAATTCTAAAATTTTAGAAGAATAATGAAAAAAGAAATTTAAAATATTTTCAATATGTATCACCATGTGTTTATGTATTATTAATTGACGCTTTTACATCAAATTGTGATGTGCAACATAGAAATGGGAGTTTACGGAAGTCCTGATTTAGATTCAATTCTTGTCCTATATGCAAGTATTCTTCAATGTCCTATAGCAAATATTTAGAAATTAATTAGAAGAGACTTGATGGCTATGATTACAAATATTTTTTCCAATTGTGGAATTAAGCCAAATTTTGGAGGTATTGGAATTAATATATCACGGGCTTTTAAGAAGTCGAACTACGCCTGGTATAAGTCATCGCATTCACTCAACAAAATTCAACATCTCCGTATAGATCAAAACTTCAAGTTTGGCCAACTGATCATGTCCAAGTTTTCTCCATTAACAAGCTTCTGTATGTTCATTCTCTGCTTATTGCTAGCAAGAACAGTCTCAGGAAAAATCGACCCTCAATATCTAGCCTGTGTTACAAAAGCCTGTGGCGATGGCCAAAATATAAGCTTCCCGTTCTATATCGAAAACCAACAAGAAGCCTTTTGTGGGTACCCTGGATTCAACCTCTTATGCAATGACAGAGGGAACCCAGTACTCAAACTCTCCGGTGATACCAGCTACATTGTCGAGAAAATTTTCTACGATAATCAGTCTGTTCTCGTATCAAACGCAGCCTTTTCTGAAACAAACAGAAACGGTGCTTGTACTTTTCCTCGCATAAAAAAACGTCTCTCTTACCGCAGAGTTCCAGCTGGCTCCTGATCGAAAACAAGTGGTGTTGCTGTACAACTGCAGCAACTCATTGCCTGAGAAACTGTTACAGTACAAGCTGCTGGCTGCTAATTGTTCGAGTGATACAGTTTTGGGAATGTTTGAGGGCGATTCTGATTTGCATTCTGCTTCCAAGCAATGTCAAGAATCAGCGGTGGCACCTGTGGCTGTGGATATGAATGGAGATGGGATGAGTGATAATATTGGGATTGAAGAAATGGTGAGGAAAGGGTGTTTGTTGAAATGGAAAGCGAGTAACTGCAGCGTTTGTGAGGAAAGTGGTGGCAAGTGTGGCTTCGATGCGGATACTTTCCATTTCCAGTGTTATTGCCCTGATACGCCTCATGCTAGGCATTGTACTCCCGGTATGTATGTTTCTTTCTCTTCAATTATTATTTATCACAAAGCTTTTAGATTTGCCCTGAAAGACCTCACGCAGAATACTGTACTGCTTCTTGTATAGGCAGAGGAAGGGATAGATTTACATTATACAGGGTAGGTAACTCAAATGGGAAATTTTCTTGAGTGAGTGAACTGAAGGGGCGGTCCCAAAGTAAGGTCAATTTCTTTTATTTGACTGGAATATACTATAAAGGAAAAACAAAGGTCCCTCACCCCGATCCACCAATGCTTTGGAAGTAATTGTCAGTGGAATTGACTCCAGATTATTATCATGTTATCAGCATAGAGGTAAAAAGTGAACAATAATATCTGATTAGCTTCTGGAATAAACAGTTTTGAATGGTGAGATAATGTTATGAAATTTGGCAAATCAGGCTCTTGGGAGCTTGCTTTGGTGTATATTGAGTTCTGTCAGTAGTTTATCGAGCAACAGCATAAATTTTTCCTTATTATCATGATCATCTTCAGTATCATGCATTCAAGAGTAACGAGAACACAAGTATTGATCTTCTAAATCCATTTACACTTATCTATGTGTTTTCTTTTAGAGAAACCAAAAACTTCATAAGCTGCATACAATCTAATAACATGCCACAAAACAAATCACTCTCATTCTACATGGTGTTGGAGAAGGCGGCTGGTTTGTTTCAACAAGTTCTATCAGACCTATATTGTCAAGAATTTGGATGAGTTAATCACATCACTACAGTTTCTATAGTCTCAACTAATGCAACTTCATTTGTTACTTTGTTACAGGAGATGGAAAAGTGAAATTGAAATTGAAGGTAGCCCTGATAATAGGTAATGTATCCTTTTAATCATATCTGTTATTGGTATATGGCATTGATAATTAATTAAGGCAAGTGTTTTGTCTGTCCATTTAGTATTTTTGCTGCTGTTCTGTCTTCAAATACATTTCATTACCCTATGATCACTTCAAATTATTCTCTGTCGCAAATACTTCTTTGCAACCTTCAGTGGAAATGAGGCCATTTTAAGACATTGAGGATTCTCAATCTGCTAGCGCAATTTGTGGCCTAATTTGAATCTCTCTGTTTGATCTTCAACTTACTTCTTAGGAAGCTTCCATCTATCTTCAGTTATTAGAGAACGCGCACTTTTGAGTGCCACCTAATTTTTATGATTCCTTTCTCTGATTGCAGGATTGTTTGTATCTGCAATTTGTATCATACTGATAATTATAGCTGTAAAGTCAAAAATGTCATCAGATAACTCAATAATCTTCTGGAAGAAAAAAGCTGATAACTATCGAAACATTGAGGCATTTTTAAGGAACTATGGATCTCTAGCTCCTAAAAGATATAGTTATGCAGATATTAAGAAAATGACCAATTCATTCAAAAACAAACTTGGCCAAGGAGGCTATGGAGGGGTTTACAAAGGCAAGCTATTTGATGGCCGGAATGTGGCTATAAAGGTCTTAAATGAAACCAAAGGTAATGGTGAAGATTTTATCAATGAGGTTGCTAGCATTAGCAGGACTTCCCATGTTAACATTGTCACTCTTCTAGGATTCTGTTTTGAGGGTCACAGAAGAGCACTCATCTATGAGTTTGTGTCCAATGGATCTCTTGAGAAGTTCATTTATGAAAAGCATCCATTGGAGACAAATCAAAAATTGAAGTGGGAAGTGTTGTACAAAATTGCAGTCGGCATAGCCCGAGGGTTAGAGTACTTACACCGTGGTTGCAACATCCGAATTCTGCACTTTGACATCAAGCCTCACAACATACTTCTAGATGAAGACTTCTGTCCAAAGATCTCTGATTTTGGCCTAGCTAAAATCTGTCATGGAAGAGAGAGTTTTGTGTCGATGACAGGTGCACGTGGGACTGTTGGCTACATTGCACCCGAAGTTTTCTGTAGGAACTTTGGAGAAGTCTCTTACAAATCAGATGTTTATAGCTATGGAATGATGATTTTGAAATGACCGGAGGAAAAACAATGCCAATGTTGCAGTTGATCGTAGCAGTGAAATATATTTTCCACATTGGGTTTACAAGCGTCTTGAACTAGAGGAAGACCTTGGATTGCAAGGCATTGAAAATGAAGAGGATAAAGAATATGCAAGGAAGATGATACTAGTGAGCTTGTGGTGCATACAGACCAATCCCTCGGACCGGCCAGCAATGAATCGAGTGGTGGAAATGTTGGAAGGAAGCCTTGATTCCTTACGAATTCCCCCTAGGCCTTTCTTCCCTTCTTCAGGATCACAGCCAGATTCTTTAAGTACCCTAGAATGCCAGACACAGTCTTCAGTGGCCATATGTTAAAACTTAATGTTCTATAGCAGGTAGTTTATCAGTTGTTTATGTTAAAACTTTAGATAAATGTAAACATACTGCATTGTGGCCAATCAGTGCTTCAAGGAAAGACGAGAACTCGAGGCAACAATAGAGTGGCAAAAATAAGATTCACTGAGGATCAGTTATAGTATTTGGGCAAAGTATTTAGTTTGTTGGACCACTACTCAGAGGAAGGCACTAGGCCTAATGAGAGGCCCAAAAAGAATGAAGCCCAATTTTGTTTTGCAAAACTAAATGGAAAGCCCAAGGATAGTGCCCAAATATGGGCAAATGCCTATACATTCACGTGTTTTTTTTTTTTTTAATTCATGTGTTACTCGTGTCTTTTTATCAATCCTTGGAGTAGAATGTACCAAATCTACATCGATATAATTGGAAGAAAATCAAACTCTATAACACAAATTAGAGAGACTCAAACCCTGTGCATAGTGGTGGAAAGAAAAGTAATTTACAATTAAACCATTGAGCGGTTTAATTTACAGTTTACCTCCATCTATCTTTTGTATTCACTTAACTTAGATCTCACAAGGGCTCTAACTTTGTTAATGATTACTCTGTAATAAACTATGCAATGAAAGTTGCTTGCTCGATATTTGCACCCCAGCATATATTTACGTCCCCGTTACATGGGTCCTATTCTACTGTATCCCCCGCGTCAAATTTGAGCTGGGAGCTCATTAGCTCAACGCTCCTAATTTCGTTATTTTTTATTGTTTATTGAAACCCGTTCAAGGAATCTCTTTAATTTTGTGTCCCATAATTTCTCCCACGTTAGGAACATATAAGTAAAGTCTTCTCTCCCAATTGTTTCTGCATTTCTATACATTCATTATTATTATTATTTTTAATTTTCGCCAACTTTATACTTATTTTGATTTACAATTGACCAACCCAGTAGCAGTGCCTCATAAATTTTCTAGTACCTAATGAAATCAATGAATATTCGATGATCGTAATGAAATAAAAAAATACTAATTAATATGATTTGTACTCATGCTTTGTTTGAATGCATAGACACTTAACCATATATTTATTATTAGAAAATCTACCATGCATCAAGTTACGAGTATAATAAAATTTTGTAACGTTCAACAAAAGCTTATGGCCGATGGTTAATGTTAGAGTAGAGCCAATATACACGTAGATTGGACAATGCCATTTACTATTTAGGGCCGGGTTCTTGTAATACATTTTCGGAAGTATTCAAAAACTTTATATATTATGATATAAGATTGCGGACCGAATGCCACATCTCAAAATTGGGAAATTTACACAAATAACCTTTATCGATTTTTATTTTTCATTAATAACCTTTCTATATTTTTCATATCGCAATTAGCCAATCTCCAATTTTTCAGACGAAGATACCCTTGGCCAAAATTTTCGCTACTCGACTTCTGAGAAGACGATTGAAAAGCAGTAACCGACACCGGAGACACCGAGGTAACTTTTCTGTAATTTTTTTTCCTTTTAAAGGAACTCGGACAACCGCGGCAGCCATCGGCACAG
The DNA here is from genome assembly GCA_025617385.1 of Murraya koenigii. Classification (NCBI taxonomy): domain Eukaryota; kingdom Viridiplantae; phylum Streptophyta; class Magnoliopsida; order Sapindales; family Rutaceae; genus Murraya; species Murraya koenigii. The sequence continues at coordinate 28,078,475 of CM046815.1, forward strand.
ATCTGAAGACCTGCAGGATGGTCGCCATGGCGCGACCATGGCACCGATTGGCGTGATGGCGCGACCATCGCACCGCTTCAGTGCGATGGCACCGACCGTCGCACCGTAATCGTGCGACGGCTGACGTCGCGCAATGCAGTGCGGCGATCAATCCGCAGTCGATTCGGAATTTGGTCGCGACGAGCATCCGTCGCATTTCGTCGCGACCAAACCCAGTGCGACGCTACCGGCTCGGATTCGGAATTTAGTGCGACAGGCATCCTGTCGCACAGGTTTAGTGCGACAATCCCAGTTTCAGATTCTGTAATTTGGTGCGACATGTAGAACGTCGCACAAAACTTGTGCGACGGTCTGCATGTCGCATCAAATTATTGGGTTGTAATTTCTGGAATTTGGTGCGACGGTGTACTGCCGCATAATTTTTGTGCGACAGGTGCCCGTCGCACTGTAATATTTTCTCGAAATTTTACGAAAGAATTTTTTTTAAATTTGTAAATTATATAATTTTAATTTAATAATGTTATATTTGTAATGTAAATATGGCAGATTCTCACGATGTACTCGGCATGATGCGGATACTCTTACCGCTTCATTTTCCCAGGCGACATAAGTATGTGTAAATTAGATACAACGTAAAAGCTATTGAGGGTAAGTTAACAAAACGACAATTGCAATTATTCAAAAAGGATATATTTGGCCATTTCTTAGAGTGTCGAAGCTTTCCATTCAATGGTGTGATTATGCATAATTTGTTGCTAAGACAAGTGGCTCGTGAATGAGACAGATCACTTGTGGTTTGAAATTGGTGAGCATTTGATACGCTTTATCAATCGGAGAGTGGTGTTTAGTTACTGGACTTTGTCGGGGTGAAGACAAGTGTACCAAAATGATAAAAAGAATCATAGGTCGCTTAATACGTATTTTGATGGTCTGCTTTGCAATTTAAATCTCTACGTAGTTCGACGAAAGGTTTGGTAACTTAGACTTCGACGCTATGGACTACATTGATGCAAAGAAAATTGCACTCTTTTATTTTGCGCATGTAGTTCTAAATGGAAGAAAAGTTCATAGTCGATAAACTTTTCATTGCTTAACGAGGTGGATGACATTGATCACTTTCGAAACCGTCCATGGGGTCGCTTTGTCATGGGAAACGATATACATACGCCTTGACAATGCATTGTATGGTAAAATGGAGAAATTTAAGAAGACTCGCTTGAAAAGCCAAATCATAATATTGAAAAGTACAATGTTTACTGCTTTACATCCGGAGTTCAGTGACGTTAAAATCGTACTACATTAAAATTATATTCTTCGATAATTGTTTGTTAATAGTAAATATTTAATACTTTTTAATATTGTCATTTTACTTATTGTAGGCATGGATGTTCGAGTTATTGGAGGGCTGCCATCACAATGGGTCGTGAAAACAAAAAAAGATTCCACGCGATTGTACAATGGAAGCCCATCGCTTCCTCCAAAATCAACTTCACCGCTAGTGAATTCATTGTTTAATGATAACTCTCGCCTTGTAAGTAATATTACTTTGTGCAGCTTGTATATTATTGTTTTTCATATCAAGAATAATACTATGATTCTACTAACCTAAAATTTGGGTTGAATTATTGCAGGAAAATGTACTACAAACCATCGAGCCGAACTCTAAAGAGAAAGCACAAAAATATTGGCAAACCAGTAAAGGATTATGTTCCATATATCCCAAGTTGGGTTTGTAATGTGAGTATCTTATAAGTAATGTTACTTTGTAAATGATTATTTATGTATTTATAAGTAATGTTACTTTGTGCAAGATCAACCATCAATCAACGCACCTCCCATTATGGTCGAAACAGAGGAGAATCAAAACATCGCAAGTGCCGCTTAGCCCAACACTGGAGCCGCAAGGTCTTGTGGAGGAGGAGCTCCAACAGAAGACCATCATGAGCAAACACACGAATCCAATGACACATATGATTCAGTAGGTTATAAATCATTTATTTTCTATATATATATATATATGTCATTAAGAGGTTATATATATTTATTTAAACTTATAATTTTTAAATTCATAATACCAAGGACAAAGTTTAATAACGATTATATCATTCGACCTGGATGGACAAGATTGATCGCTCTATATGTGAATCGAAGTCACCTTCGAGGCAGAGCGTAAAGAACACAAAGAATTTAGAGAAGCTGTGATGGGATTTATTAGTTCAGATATCGAACGCTCACACGACTTCTTCTCCGACTACACATTCGTATGCGTGAGCAAATTTAATATGTCATTTGTGCGTTCTTTTAGCTTTTAATCCGTTATTTATTAAATTTATTTATCCCGACAAATGGATAGGTACCGGATGATTGTGGAGTGTATATCGACGTAGATAATCGATGATTTCCAATCCTATGTCATTATATACTTTTTATGGGATGTCAGTGGACAAAGCGGCAGATTCTTAAGGAGGTGCCACCGGATATTAGTAAGTTTGGTCATCCATATAGAAGATCTTATGTCTTTAATAGTCCATATTTGATTCCGCTATTCAAACGAGGGAGGAACATCAATCTCGTGCCTACACTCCAATTAGTGGATCGCCGATCGATGAACGAACGAGTGTAGATATAAATCCACTTCGAGGATTACAAGATCCATGTGTATACAATGAGTTCGACGAGTGGTTTGCCGGTAACATTACAATGGATCGCTCAGTCCCATACTCGCACTCGCTTTTTTCAAATACTTTTAGGTCATACTTCACCGGGATGGCTAGGTGACGAGGTAATTTTTTTTTTCATCAAACCATTGGTTGTGTTTGTGTAGTAGGACTGCTTTCTAAATTGACCAGATGGTTTGCTATTCTTATTTCTTATGTACAAAGATATTCATGAGTATTATCGCTTGATCACGAGAAGCAACTAGCAGATCCAAATGCATTGTCTCAATGGTCACGACATGCATACATATTTTTGGGTACATGAGTTTACTAAATATATATTCGTTGTTTTTAAAATTATATGTTGTGTATTTTGAATTCTAGTGTATATGATATTGCAGTGTTCCTTACAATTATGGAACAACTGAAATTGTTCTGATCGAAACATTACAATATAGTGATAATTTTAATAGCTATATTCGTAGGCTGGAGTTCATAATGTCAAAGCAAATTGATGATGTGGATATGGTATGTCAATATAAAATTTTTTTTTATCAGTACACTTGGGTGTAAGAAATCATCAATTCGTAACAATATTTTTATGTGTAGGTTTTCATTCCAGCTAACCTTGATGGCGATCATTGGGTACTAGCCGTAGTAGACTTTCGTAACAACAAAGTATGGATTTATGACTCATTGCTTACATTCCGCGACGATAAAACGTATAAAGATCAATTTAGGGCATTCAAGTCATATTCCTCGATGGCTAGACCATGTTGGATTCTACAGGCTGACATGACCTACTACAGGTCGAATAATCGGAAAGTCATTGTAGCTTAAAGGTGTCCCACAACAAGAGCCTGGTAGTGGTGATTGTGGTGTTTTTTTATTGATGTTTACTATGTATTTAATGTTTGGACTTAGGCTCGATTTCAACTGCAAGTCATGGGATGTATTTTAGGAAAAGATTGTCAGAGACATATTTAATGGTGATATTATGTTATAAACTATTGTATTCAATATAAAAATAACATTAAATAAATTGTTTTACCAATTTATATATTATGCAATATAAAAAAAATTTTAATACTCAAGACAATATTACTTGGAAGAATGCAACTAGTTTTGGTTTGATACAATAGGATTTTTACATCGCTTACTGTTATGACCCGATTCATTGCACCGCCCACATTTCACGCTTCTTCGATGTACATCCTCACCTGCAGTAGGGTGTTCTCGACTTTACGACGATCCGGTGGTGGTGCTTCTACCGGTGGATAAACTTGCATCTCTTGAATTTCATCCGCACTTCCCAATCGACACGCCACTAATCGGCTCCACCGGTTGTGCATAAGCCTTTACCAATGATTCCTTGGTGTAAAATTCGTAACAAAGGCTTATGTAATCCACTCGAACAGCTTAAACAAGCAAGAATTGCATGCGCATGCATCGAGCCGATCTAAATCGAATACTCTACATGTGCAAGTTTTTTTTCTATGTCAACTAATCCTCATTCACACCACCACCCAAAACATGAAATCGATGTGGAGACACAGGACTGACCATCATCATTTCGGCCCGAGATCTCCTCTCAACGACTATTTCATCTCGCCCAAGTTGTTAGCCGAGTACTCATCGATTCACCCACAAGTTTTCTATCATAAAACCATTGCCGCATTGTTTTCCTAAAATGATCAATAAGATGTGTAATCGGAAATTTTCGCGGTTCCCTCATAAAAGAGTTCACGCTTTCCGCGATGTTCGTGGTAAGAATACTATATCTCCCGCCTTCAAACTCGCACCTTGCCCAATTACATATCCCCACATTATTCTCCAAGTAATCACCAGACCGGAACGGAGCATCCACAGAGCCTCAAGTTGTTTTCTAAATTCTTCGTGCCCATATGCTTTATGGCTTTTATAAAGATCGACTCGAAATCATCCCAAACAATCTGGACATCTTGAATTTTGCTTTGATATTACCTTTCACATGGTAAAAACAAATGCCATGAGCAAGATAACTGAATACTTTAAGAACGGCTCTTCGATGGAAGTGCATCGATCGGAGATAAATACTAAGTCCGGCATATCACCAATCACTCCATGTAACTTCATCATAAACCATTCCCAAGCATCATTATTCTCTCGAATCCAAAACTCCAATGGCTAATCTGATACAATTGATTGTTTCCATCTAAGCAGTTGCAACAAACATACTTCCCCGATATAGACCCTTTAGATGAGTACCATCTACCGCAATCACCGGTCTAATAAACTGCTTAAAACCCTTGATGGAAGATCCAAGAGCTACAAAGTAGTATAAGAAATTACCATCCGTGATCTTGTTCAAGGTGAGTAATCAGCACCTTCATTCATGCCTTCAAAACATGAGAATATTTGGGTAGTAAGTTATATGACTCGCAGGATTCCTCTAATAATTTCTAGACCAACTTCTCCGGCCCGATATGCTTGTCGATATGTTAAATGGACACCATATTCCTCGCCGCATGTCTACTCTCGATATCATTTGGTGTGTATATCCTTTTTCCTCGAATATATTTTTCAGCAATAATATGACCAACAACCTCGCTTCTTTACTTGGTGACGACCGTCCAATAATACTTCATTATGACATGTATGTACATTATCAATTCTCCGAACTACCCAATAAACATTTTCCTCGCTCAAGGTCTCGTTGTTCGAATACGCCATTTACATGATTCCAAGAACAATGGGCCTCAAAACGTGTAGTCATGGACCTTGCAATCTTAAAATCAAACTTATTCCGAAGGGCAAATTTGCGCAGCTCCAATATTAACTCATTCTTCTTAGAGAACAACTTACCCACACTAATATCATCCCAATTACAACTTCTAATAAAATCTGGAGCAATCAAGTTTGATGGCATAACTGGAGCAAGACTTATAAGAGGGTCAACAATCGTCATCATCGAACGGTCCATTGAGCAAGAGATCGATCGCTTCGACTATTAGCAAGCAATATCATCCTCACGCCTGCTCTCATTGTTGAAGGAATATCAATAAGATCAACACCCCTATCATTAACACGAACATCATCTGCTTCTGTATTGCCCATGTTATTAATAGGTTCACCATATTGCTCTAAAGATGTTTCTACTGGTAACATCTCTTCTCTAACATCAGGCAATGCAATACCATTATCATCAATAGTGTCATTATTGTCGTGGACTGGAGAGTAATATTGCCGCAACAATGTTGTCCTTGGTAATACCTCTTCTTCAACATCCGGGACGTAGACTCGATTCTACAAGTGCCTCAACATCTTCAACATCTTGGGTTGGAACTCTAGGAGATGTGGTAACAAATATAGAATACATCCAATGTTGGCCACATCGTAGGCTAAATGTAATACAACCTTCACCATTTCATCATTACATATGTCCATGGGTAGTGAACATGCATGATAGGTTGTGTTATTAGACTTCAATGTTGTCTTCAACGTGATATTATATTCATTAGGATTTATCTCAGAAACCTCGTGATATTCTTGATAAAAACCGAACAAACAAACAATCTTTTCCAACCAAAAATGTCAGATTCTTAAGCATTCACATAATCCATCCGACCATCCGCCAATGTCTCCCACCAACCATTATAACAGAAGTTCAAGTACAACTAAGTCCATTAATCCCGACATGATCGAAGAAAATAATTTTATTATAATCGTTAGAAATATAATTATTAAAAATAAAATATATTAAAAGTGACAAGTAACTGTCAGCACTGCAGACTTCAGTGAGACAGTCGCCTGTCTCACCAGCTTGGTGAGACAGTCGCCTGCCTCACTGAGCTTAGTGAGACAGCACTGCCTCTGTCACCAACCGCCGACAATCCCAAAATATAAACCCTATCTCACAAACGATGCACATAAATTCATAATACTTATATAAATATTTAATACAATTATATTACCTTACACGCAGCTAGGTAGAGAAGAAGCTTCGATCTTCAAAACGGTGTTTGTAGTTTGCAAGAACGGTGAATGGTTAGTGAATCGGATTGGTCATTGTTGTCAGTGAACTAAGATCGAAGTTTTAAATTTATAATTCCGTAATAAAAATTAAATATGGAGGATAATTAAGAAAATATAAATTTTGATTGGTTATTT